>SJYX01022412.1:85750-121456 GCA_006410675.1 Oreotragus oreotragus
CAAGTCACTCAGTCATGTCTGACTCTTTGTGACCCCATGGACTATACAGTGCATGGAATTCTCCAGGCCAGGATATTGGAGTAGGGTAGGTAAGCCTTTCCCTTCTCTACGGGATCTTCCCAACCCAGGGATCAAACCCAGGTCTCCCACATTACAGGTGGATTCTTTACCAGCTGAGACACAAGGGAAGCAGTGGAGACAGGGTGCAAATGGTGAATAGTTCCTTCCAGAAAGTTATCAACCAGCAATTAAGCTCTTTTTTTTTTTTTCAAGAATAAACTTCCACAGGATTGTTAGACCTATCGATCGTCTTTACCATAATAATAATTATTATTACCAGTAGCAGCAATAATAATTACTGATGTTTATTGACTTTTCCTGTGGACCACCCGTCGGGTAAACTGCATGCCTTAGCTCTATGAATTCTCTCAAGAATTCTATGCGCGAGGGGCTATTATTATTCGCATTTTTCAGATGAGGAAATTGATGCTTAGAGATGGTAACCTGCTTAGCTTCGTTTCTCTGTCAGTGGCCTGCTTAGCTTCTTTTCATTTATTTTTGGCTGCGCTGGGTCTTCGTTGCTTTTCGAGGGCGCCTCTCTAGTTGCAGTGAGCAGGGGTCTGCTCTTGGCTGTGTCGTGCGGGTTTCTTGCTGTGGTGGCTTCCCATGGCTTGGCTTCTAACTTAGCACTGCCTGGCTCTGGTGCTCACGATTCTGTGAGGGAACGGAAGTTTTGGTGAGTAAGAGAGGGTCTTCGTTGCTTTTCGAGGGCGCCTCTCTAGTTGCAGTGAGCAGGGGTCTGCTCTTGGCTGTGTCGTGCGGGTTTCTTGCTGTGGTGGCTTCCCATGGCTTGGCTTCTAACTTAGCACTGCCTGGCTCTGGTGCTCACGATTCTGTGAGGGAACGGAAGTTTTGGTGAGTAAGAGGGAAAGAAAAAAACATTTAATTTGAATTTTAAGCCCTTTCAAAGAGAGAGCATCCAAAGCCAGTGCCTCATTGTGGAGCTTTGGGGAAACAGAGAAAGTTCAGTGGGGAAGACAAAGGAGCAGTGGGGACTTTGAAGACCAATCCTGTGTGCTTTGTAATTTCGGCAGCTGTGCTGATATCGCATGCTCACTCTTTGATAACTTGATCTCTTTGTTTTGACTGGGAATGGCTTTTATTATCTACATTGCTGATCACCATTCTGGAATTCCCGTGATGTCTTGCTTTCAAATACCCTGTTCTGCTGTCCCCATAAATACATCAGACTAACTTGGGGAATCATAGTCTTACAATGATAGGCATGGTTTCCGGAGCCCCTCAGCTCCAGTTCACTAATTCCAGTTGGCAAGGTGGCCCCTCTCTCCGGGTGTAGTCAGCCTCTGTCAGAAGACAAGAACATTCTCTTGACAACTCTGACAATCGGCCACTCTTCTATGTGGAGAGGAACTGTTTACCACTCTGTATTGTTGGTTATTTTCTTTACAGTGTCATCATACTTTCTTCTTCTTGTTAAATAATAATTAACATATATCCTCACATCACCTTTAAACACAATTGGCAGCTTGGATGAATTCATCTATAATTACAGAATGTTGTCCTTGACTATGTTAGGGGAAATTTTTGATAAAGAAACTCCTTCAATTATGAAGTAGTTGACCTTGAATTGGCTAAGATACAAACTAGACATACACCTGTAGAAATAAGAGGGAAGAAAATTCTTGTGTGTAATAGGCTGGGGAAACACTCCAGAGTCTTGTCCAGGTGAAAGCTAGACACTGTTTGCATTTTTTTGTTGCTGGCTTTGGAGCCAGCATCCAAATAACAGTAGCCCCATCCTGCTGGCCAGAGCTACGGACAGAACCCTGCACAGTGGGACAGCTGACCTCTACTGTTGGCTTTGTGACTGTGTGGCCCAGAACGCACTGCCTTGCACTTTGCAGAAAGAATAACACAAAATCACTTGAGCAGGTTTTCCCTGGTGGTCCAGTGGTTAAGAATCTGCCTGCCAATGCAGGGGACACTGGTTCAGTCCTTGGTCCAGGAAGATTTCGCAGGCCAAGGGGCAACTAAGCCCATGAGCCACAGTTACTGAGCCTGTACCCTAGAGCTCGTGCCCTGCAACAGAGAGGCCACTGCAGAGAGAAGCCCGCAACTGTGACGGAGAAACCCTGTGCAGCCACGGAGACCCAGTGCCGCCGGAAGGGAATCAGTCAATCATAAACAACATTGTAGAAGCCGCTTAAGCAAACAGAGAGCTTATTGCTGAAGTGACTAACATGTTTGGGGGTAAATCTGGCTTCAAGTAGCTCAGAGCTATTAATGATATCACGAAGGCTTCTTTTCCTTCCATTCCTCAACTCCACCCCTGCTTCTTTCTCAGACTCCACATGGCAGGTCATCTCAGCTCTGCTCTCATCTTCTCCCAGGCTCTAGACCAGCATGAAAGTGCAGGAAACTTTCCCAGTGGTTCTAAGAGGGCTACTCCGTCCTCTGAATGGACAGGCCCGAGATCCATGTTATCCCCAGACCAATCACTGCACTGTTTTAATTGACCATGTCTGGATAGAGCCTCAACCAGACCTCATAAGAGTAGGGAAGGTAGATACGCAGGACAAAAGTGGGAGAGAACTAGGAGAACGGGAGTTACTAGGAAAACAGGAGTATAATATTGCTCACCAATCATGTGACCTTAAAAGAATAACTAAACCTCTGTGAAAAGCAGAGTTAATAATGTGTACTAAAAATGGATTAAAAATTGTCTGTAGACCAAGTAACAAATGCTGGAGAGGGTGTGGAGAAAAGGGAATCCTCCTACATTACTGATGAGAATGTAAGTTGGTATAACCCTTATGGAAAACAGTATGGAGGTTCCTCATAAGACTGAAAATAGAATTAACAAAAATAGCAATCCCACTCGTGGGTAGATATCAAGATAAAACTATAATTCAAAAAGACACACGCACCTCAATGTTCAGTTCAGTTCAGTTCAGTCGCTCAGTCGTGTCCGACTCTTTGCGACCCCATGAATCGCAGCACGCCAGGCCTCCCTGTTCAGAGCAGCACTATTCACAATAGCTACGATACAGAAATAACCTAAACGTCCATCAGCAGATAAATGGAAAAAGAAGATGTAGTNTCGCTCAGTCGTGTCCGACTCTTTGCGACCCCATGAATCGCAGCACGCCAGGCCTCCCTGTTCAGAGCAGCACTATTCACAATAGCTACGATACAGAAATAACCTAAACGTCCATCAGCAGATAAATGGAAAAAGAAGATGTAGTACATGTATACACTGGAATACTTACTCAGCCATAAAAAAGAATAAAATAATGCCATTTGTAGCAACACGGATGCAATTAGCGATTATAATACTAAATGAGGTAAGCAGAGAGAGAAAGACAAATATCATGTGCAACCACTTGTATGTGGAATCTAAATACGGCACAAGTGACCCTATCTACAAAAGAGAAAGAGACTCACAGACATAGAGAAAGACGCTTGTGCTTGCCAAGGGGGAGGGGTGTGAGAAAGAGATGGGCTGAGAATTTGGGTTTAGCAGATGAAAAGTATTATATATAGAATGGATAAGCAACAAGGTCCTACAGTATAGCAAAGGGAACTATATTCAGTATCCTAGGATAAACCATAAGAGAAAAGAACATAAAAAAGAATGTATATATGTAAATAATGGAGTCATGTTGCTGTACAACAGATATTAACAACTTCATACAGGCTTCCCTGGTAGCTCAGATGGTAGATAATCTGCTGTTTGGTAAACTGGACCATTAAAATTATGAGTTTGTATTCATCCAATGACAGGCTAAAAAAAGTGAAAGGGCAAGCCACAAATTGAGAATAAGAATCTGCAATAGGTAACCAACAAACTACTAGTATTCTGAATATAAAAAGACCTCTTTGTGAATGGTTGAGAAAGCAAAAAAAAAAAAAAAAAAGACACACAATTTTTCAATAAGTAAAAAAATGTGGACAAGTATAACTCTAAACATAGCCAACAAATATAGTGTGGTCAATAAATATTAAAAACATGGTCTTTGTAAATTATCAGGAAAATGTGTATTATAATGAGATATACATTGGATTGGAAAATAAAGTCTAGTACCTAAAATAAACAGCCTTGAAACAATGTAGATCAGTAAGAACTCTATTCTATACTCGGTAGAAAACAATTAGGCCTTCCTTGGTGAGGTTGAAGATGTACACGGTCTGTGTACAACTCATCAGTTTCACTCCTAGGTATTGGTCCCAGTTAAACTTCTAAAGATCATAACAGGAAATTGTATGAAAGTAAAAGTGCTAGTTGCTTAGTTGTGTCCCATTCTTTGAGATTCCATGGACTGTAGCCCGCTCCTCTGTCCTTGGAATTCTCCAGGCAAGAATCCTGGAGTGAGTTGCCATTTCCTTCTCCAGGGGATCTTCCTGACCCAGGGATTGAACCTGGGTCTCTTGCATTGCCAGCAGATTCTTTACCATCTGAGCCACCAGGGAAGCCTGTATGAAATTGTACAGCATTTCATACAGACTTTTGCCTGGAAAATCCCATGGACAGAGGAACCTGGTAGGCTGCTGTCCATGGGGTCGCTAAGAGTCGGACACGACTTCACTTTCACGTTCATGGTTTACAAAGCACTGCTACTGGTATGTGTAGTCTATGAACAATTTTTTTAATGAAGTATAGTGGATTTACCATGTGTTAGTATCTGTTGTACAGCAACATGAATAGAGTTGGGTCATAATGATATTCTTTTCTAAAAGTTGGAGGGTTTTGCCTTCTGTATTTGAATCCTTAATCTACTGGGAGTTTATTGTATAAGTTGTAAAGCAGCTGCTCAGTTTCAGATTTTCCACATGGACACTCAACTGTCCCAGCACCATTTAGTTGAAGATTGTCTTTTTCTGTTGCTGTAGAACGCCCCTTCCATTACACACCAAGTGTCTTTCTAGGCATACACCTGTTTTAGGTTCTCTGTCCTATTCCTTTGGCCTATTTGTCCATCTCTCTGTTTTTTAATTCTTTATTTTATTTAAAAAAATTCTTGGCCACACCCTGCGGCATGTGGGGCCTTAGTTCTCCGATCGGGGATCAAACCCACACCTCTGGCACTGGAAGGCAGCGTCTTAACCACTGGACTGCAGGGGAAGTCCTCTCTGCTTCTTTGAAGGTAGGACTTACACACGCTTGTGATGGCTGTGAGCAGAGTATGGTCTGGAGATTTGGGTTTGCACCCTGTGGTCTCTTCCTGTGCCTCCTCATATATCCCAACAGTCTTTTGCTGATCTGGTTTGAAGTTGTATTGAATTCTATCTACTAGTGTTTGCCTGTTCAGTCACTTCAGTCAGGTCCGGCTCTTTGCGACCCTATGGACTGTAGCCCGCCAGGCTCCTTTGTCCATGGGATTCTTCAGGCAAGAATACTGGAGGGGGTTGCCATGACTTTTGCCAGGGGATCTTCCCGACCCAGGGATCGAACCTGCATCTCCTGTGTCTCCTGCATTGCAGGTGGCTTCTTTATCCACTGAGCCACCTGGGAAGCCCTCTGTCTACTAGATATCACTGCTAATCTCTGTCCTCATTCACCTATTTGTAACAATGGCACTGTTGACTTTTTAAAAATCACTTGTGGTATTAGAATTAAATGAAATTGAGTTTACAAATCTGAGATTGGGAAAAGTTATGAATTTCTTTTTACCTATAGAAAACCTGGAGGGTGAGAAATATGATTTGGAGAGAGGACCGGAAAGGCCAATTATTTCCAAATAGAAGGTAATGATGAGTAAGGCTGGGGAAGAGGAGAACAGTGGAAGAGGCTGCTCAGAGTTGGGGTTTCAGGTGAGAAGACAGCAAAGGATAAGAACCCTGACGGCTCTTTCGGCCTATGGCACATTATTGCTACCTTAAGAACTATAATGGAAATAAAATAAAGGCAGATAAAAGCCAGGTAGGATGTAGATAAAAAGACTATAACTTTTGCGAATATGGCTTTTTAGCCTACAAAAATATTTTTTCTCTATCTTATTATAAGTACTATCTCAATGTGATTTTATATTAACAATACAAAAATAACATGATTCTTGTCTCCACGCTTTAATTTTCTGGCCCTTCTCCAGTGGTGGTGAGTTGTTCTTGAAAGAAATTTCTTTGCCTGCAGCTCTCTCAAAGCACAGGCTGGAGCAAAATTCATGGAGAGGGGAATTCAAAAACTCTCCTTGCTTTAAATCAGCTAACTCTATTAGAAAACAAGTAGGAGAGCGAGACCCTAGAACTGCAGGATTAAAAGAGAAACTAAGCTGTTGAGCTCAGATATCATGTCTTTCCAGGCTGTCGTGTCTGGTACACTGTGTGTGTATGTGCTGGTTATTGATAGTAATTATAAGGATGAATCGAAGAATGTTGTAGAAAAGCAGCTGTCCTTGAGATGAACTGGACCCAAGCCGCACTGCACAATGTCTGATGAATTAAAAACCCTGGTCCTCGTTCCAAGTTACCATCTATTCAATAGAAGCCAGCCAAGGAAATACAGAGCAAGGTTAAAGCTTGCAGGTGCAACTCAGACATCAGCTGTGCTCTTGGCCTCTGACTTCTGCACTACACATGCTGACCATCAGCCGACTTGGATGCAAAAGTCAGTCCTCGTCCATTTCTCCAGCGAGAATCCCCTCCCGCAGAAGCATTATCAAGCAGAGAAGAATTGGAAACACTTTGCAGGGAAGGTGGAGGACTAAGGTTTTCATTGCACATCCCATAACAAACTAGTTTAAAAGTCCCCTGAAGTATTTCCCGGTCTTTTTTTTTTTTTTTTNCGAGAATCCCCTCCCGCAGAAGCATTATCAAGCAGAGAAGAATTGGAAACACTTTGCAGGGAAGGTGGAGGACTAAGGTTTTCATTGCACATCCCATAACAAACTAGTTTAAAAGTCCCCTGAAGTATTTCCCGGTTTTTTTTTTTTTTTTTTTCCCTTTGGCTATTTCTTACGGCATCTTGGCTCCCCAAGAGGGATTGAACCCACGCCCCCTGGAAGCGTGGAGTCTTCACTGCTGGACCACCAGGGAAGTCTGATTTCCCCAGGCTTTTGAACCCACCTCCAGGGGAAGAACTTTCTCTCTGGCTCCCCTCCCCAGGTCCCTTCTAGCTATGCTGGGCTCTTCTCTGTAAACCTTGCTTTTGTTTTTCTTCTCCTCACTCTTTAGAGCATCTGAAGTCCTCCCCACTATCTTAAGCCTGCCAGGTTAGCTACTATGTTTCAACATTTGTTCACCTCCCAAATGGAGGCTCCTATATCTGCACTAAGGGTCTTACTCACTCATTCAAGTGTTTATTAGGTGTTTACTATGTGATAAGACCTGTTTCAGGCCCTGGGGGTTCAGCAGTGAGCAAAACAGAAACTCTTACCATTAAGGAGCTTATATTGTAATACCAGGAGCCCTACAAAAATAAATAAAACAAAAGATAATTAAAATGCATAACATGTCAGGTAGCGATAAGACCTCTGTGCAAAAATAAAGCAAAGAAGAGATAAGGGATTAGAGATGGGGGTTGCAATTTTGAATAGTGTGGTCCCAGAAGATTTTGCTGGCAAGGTAACACGAAGCACATTCCTGAAGGAGGTCAGGGAGTCAATCTTGGATATACTGGAGAAAAAAGTATTCCAGATAAAAAGAACAGCGAGAGCCCCTAAGGCAGAAGTGTGCCTGGCTTGTTTCTGGAACAGCAGGGAGGCTGTTGATGCTGAAGCTGAGGGAATGAGGGCAAGAGTAACTGGAGACAAGGTTTTAAAGATAATTGGGCAAGATCCTGAAGGGCTTATCCTATGAAGGCTTTGGTTTTTCTGCCGAGTGAGATGGGGAGACACTGGGGAATTGAGGGCCGACAAATGACGTGATCCGACATCTATGTTTAAACTTCCCTCTGGCTACAGGTCTGAGAGCAGACCATAGGAGGTATAGGGAAACTGGTTAGAAAACTTGTATCATAACCCAGACTAGAAATAATTGTGGCTTGGAGGACAGTGACTGAACTGGCGATGGTGAGGTGTGTTGGATTCTGTTTACAATTTAAAAGGAGTGTTTCTAGACTTTTGCAGGCAAGGTAACACGAAGCACATTCCTGAAGGAGGTCAGGGAGTCAATCTTGGATATACTGGAGAAAAAAGTATTCCAGATAAAAAGAACAGCGAGAGCCCCTAAGGCAGAAGTGTGCCTGGCTTGTTTCTGGAACAGCAGGGAGGCTGTTGATGCTGAAGCTGAGGGAATGAGGGCAAGAGTAACTGGAGACAAGGTTTTAAAGATAATTGGGCAAGATCCTGAAGGGCTTATCCTATGAAGGCTTTGGTTTTTCTGCCGAGTGAGATGGGGAGACACTGGGGAATTGAGGGCCGACAAATGACGTGATCCGACATCTATGTTTAAACTTCCCTCTGGCTACAGGTCTGAGAGCAGACCATAGGAGGTATAGGGAAACTGGTTAGAAAACTTGTATCATAACCCAGACTAGAAATAATTGTGGCTTGGAGGACAGTGACTGAACTGGCGATGGTGAGGTGTGTTGGATTCTGTTTACAATTTAAAAGGAGTGTTTCTAGACTTTTGCCGGTATGTTGGATGAGAATTAGGGGAAACAAGAGGGAGAGTAAAAGATGTCTCTAAGGTTTTTAACTTGAGTCCCTGAAAGGTGGATCTTCATTGTTAGAGACGAGGGAGACTGGGGAACAGGGGTAGTGGGGGGGGAACCAGGAATCTGATTTGGGACAGAGTAAGTTTGAGACAGCTATTAGTTATTCCAGAGGAGAAGTTGACTAAGCCCTTGGGTATAAGATGCTGAAGTTCAGGGGCAACATCTAGACTGGAAAGACAAATCTGGGGGTTGTCAACATAAGTAATGTCTAAAAGAGTGGGGGAGACTTCCCTGGTGGTCCAGTGACTAAGGCCTCGCACTCCCAATATACCAAGGGCCCGGGTTCAATCCCTGGTCATGGCACTAGATCCCATATACCACAACCAAGAGTTCACTTGCCAACTAAAGATCCCGCAAGCTGCAACTAAGACTCGGTACAGCACATACCTATTTTAANTCTAAAAGAGTGGGGGAGACTTCCCTGGTGGTCCAGTGACTAAGGCCTCGCACTCCCAATATACCAAGGGCCCGGGTTCAATCCCTGGTCATGGCACTAGATCCCATATACCACAACCAAGAGTTCACTTGCCAACTAAAGATCCCGCAAGCTGCAACTAAGACTCGGTACAGCACATACCTATTTTAAAAATAATAAATAAATAAAAATAAAGGAACGCTTTTTGAGAACATTAAGATATCTGGCATAATCTGATGATATGAGATTTAAAACTTACCAGGATATTCCATCTGAACAACTAAGATGCTCCCCTAAGGGGATGCCTCTGCACGTGATGCTGCAGGGTAGAGACACACAGACCCTGTGTGATCTGACGCCGCGTTTTTCCACTCTGCCCCACCTCCGACTCCTCCTGCCCTCGTTCATTCTGCTCTTGCCACACTGGCCTCAGAGCTGTTCCTTGAACTTGCCGCACCCTCTCTCATCTCACGGCTTGGATAGTTGCTCTTCCTTCCTCCTGAAAGGCTTCATCTTCTCTTTTCCTTCAGGACACTCATCTTATGTATTACTTATCTTTTGCTGCATGACAAATTATTTCAAAACTTTATCATCTCACCTTTTCTGAAGATTAGAAAGTCAGGGGCAGAACAGCTGTGTGGCTCTGGCTAAGGGTTTCCCATGAGACGGGCGTGCAGCTTTGAGCTGGGGCTACAGTCCTCTGAAGGCTTGACTGCGGCTGGAGGTTCCTCTCCTGAGGAACCTGGAGCGGGGTCTGAATTCCTCTCCGCGTGGTCCTCTCCCAAGGCTGCTTCCGTGTCCTCCTGACTTGAAGCATGGCTTGCCCCAGAGTGAGTCACCCAAAAACCCAAAATGTGTGGGTTTCCTGTTGCTCTAGGCTTTTTAAAATCTCAGCTGTCAGCATGGTCATGCTTCCAAGCAAACTCAGGCCCAAAGGGTTAAGCGAGCCCAGATGGAAGTGAGATGGATGGGGCATCTGTGTTACTGCAGAGGGAGAGAAAACAGTGGCATTAATAATAACAATGATGAGGGTAACAGCTTTTATTGTAGGCCAAGGGGCCATCCCTGATTTATTGTGGGAGGAGGCACACAAGGGTATAGACACCAGGGAGGCGAGGCTCACCAAGGGCCATCTTGAAAGCTGGTTGCCCCGTCTTATCAGAGATGCCTTCTCAGACTATTCTATATATTATGGACTGAATGCATGTGTATCCCCACCCTGCTGCACGCTCCTCCCCAAATCATACACTGAAGCCCTAACCCTCCAGTGTGGCTGTTTGGAGAAAGGAAGTAATTAATGTTAAATGAAGTCACACAGGTGGGGCCCTGGTCATATAGGATTCAGTTCAGTTCTTAGTGTCCTTTTAAAAGAAAACAGGGGGGCTTTCCAGGTAGCTCAGTTGGTAAAGACTCAGCCTGCCAATGCAGGAGATGCAGGAGACATGGGTTCCATCCCTGAGTCAGGAAGATCCCCTGGAGTAGGAATTGGCAACCCACTCTAGCATTCTTGCCTGGAGAATCCCATGGGCAGAGGAGCCTGGCGGGCTGTAGCCCATGGGGTTTGCAAAGAGTCAGGCATGCCCGAGCACGCACATGCACGCAAGAGAGAGCAGAGAGCCGAGGTTATTTCCCCCACTTCCCCGCTCCGTGTGCACGTGCTGAGGACAGAGACGAGGGGGCAGTCTGCAAGCCGGGAAGAGCTCCCACTGTAACCAAACGGGCCAGTCTTGATCTCGAATATCCAGCCTCTGGAACTGCAAGAGAATAATTGCTGTTGTTTAAGCCACTTAGTTTGTGGTATGCTGTTATGCAGCGTGAGCAGAATAACATACTGCATTAAGGAGCAACCTCCTACCTCAGCACTTTCCACTCCCCATGTTCTGCTTTATTGTTCTACACAGTTCTTTCTCACAGCCTGACATTTTCTCAGTTCATTTGTTTATTGTCCGTCTCCCTTCCTGGAGAGGAAGCCCTCTGAGGGCAGGGACTGTTTGGGGTATGGTTGTGTCTCAAACTTGAAACCAGTGCCTGGCCCATGAAAGGTGCTCTGAATTATTTTTTTTAAATATTTATTTATTTGGTCGCACTGGGTCTTAGCTGTGGCCTGTGTGGATCCAGTTCCATGACTGGAGATTGAACCTGGGCCCCCTGCATTGGGAGCACCGAGTCTTAGCCACTGGACCACCAGGGAAGTCCCTGATTTACTTGTTGAATGATAAATGATTGAATGAATACCTGACCTTATTGTATGTCACCTCCTCACCCTGTCGGTGGCCAGAATGACTCTGACTTTAAGTGAACTTGGTGCTCCTCATGTCCCAGCACCATTTCTGAAAGCAGGCATGAAACAGAATATTTAAAAAATCTCAATTTATCTAGTACTTGGATTATTACTTATAATGGGTTATTTGAAAATTAATCCAGTGAAATACAAGCCCATCTGAAGTAATTTCAAGGTTGTCCTCGCCTAAGCTATAAACCATGGGAAACCTTCCAGTTCTTGGGGCTGTTTTTCCTGCCTGAGGATGAGAATTCTGCACTTTGTCAAGCACATGCAGCGACTTATCCTGATGAAATGTGACCCGTGTTTTTTGCACGCGTGTAACTATAAAAGAGCGAGCCTGAAAAGAAATGCAAAATCCATTTCTGGATATTCCAATTTTCCCGTCACGCTTATGTACTTACTTCTGTAGTTAGAAATGAAAAAGTTATAAATGATGAAATAGAAAGAACAATAATCTTGAAGTAGGCGAAATCCATTTGTCTCTGTGCTCTGTGTCTTACTGATGGGGTGAGTAACTTAATCTCCCTGAGTTTTGGCTTCTGGCTCTGCAGATAGGAGACAATACTAGTATGGAACGCTAGCTTTGACTTACGTAGAAAAAAATCTGAATGTTGGAGTGTGTTGGTTCATTCTTGTAGCTTTCGGTTGAGTCCTGAGAGAATGGGACAAAGTTTGGTCCAAGATGGCTCTTAGGAGAGGAAACAGGATATAACCTTGCTACGAAAAGTCTTTTCTGTTTGCAAAACCATGCGCGGCCAGATTGGCTGGCCAAGGACATCGCTTCACTGCCAAGGACTGGAGTGCCTGCCAGTCTTCTCTGGCTGGATAGAGCGCGCTCAGGACTGGATGTCCTGGGTGACTTTATTTGCTTTTATCCAAAAAGGAGTCATCTGTGGTTATCTTATTTGTTTTTTCAACCATTGTTTATTGAAATATTTAAATTGATCATTCCTGGGCTCTGAGAAATCGTATGTGGACCTGACTCAGAGGAAGGCACATTTCCCCAGAGATTCTGGGCTTGGAGCTAGATGGAGTAATAGGGTGAGACTTCTAGTCGCCTCTCCTATAAAGCCCCTTGGCCCATAATAAAAGCTGCTACCCTCGTCATCATTATTATTAACGTCTCTCTTTCCTCTCCTTCTGCAGTAACACAGACGCCCCCATTAATCTCACTTCCATCTGGGCTTGCTTAACCCTGTGGGTCTGAGCTTGCATGGAAGCATGGCCAGGCTGACAGCTGAGATTTTAAAAAGCTAGAGCAACAGGAAGCCTGCACACTTTCAGCTAAGAGGGTGACGGGAGGATCTCAGTCAGTAAGGATAAATGAGTTATAATGTGGATATTGATGGACGCGGGCAATTCTAATGAAACTAGAATGGAAACACAGGGGATTCAGGAAGGCAGATCGATAAACAAGAAAACCCACTGGAAAAGACTACCTTATAATGATTGGACCTCCTGTCTTTGACCTCCTCCGCATCCTTCCGGGGCGGGGAGGGGGACAGCTGTGCTGCGGGCCTCTCTTCACTGTTCCTGTCTGGGCTCCGCTCTGGCTGCCTTCCTGGGTCCGCCCAGCTCTGGCCTTTAGAGCTTTCTCCCACTTAAGTTTTCCTCTGCACACTCGCATCCCTCACTTTTGTATGGGTCTGACAATTTCTTATAGCTTTTAAAATCTGTTAATCAGCATATACTGCCAAGGGAAACTGGTTTCAGACTTAACTGACTGCTTTGGTCTGAATACTCATGTTCCTTCCAAAGTCACAGGTTGAAATCCTAACCACTGAAGAATGAAATAATACCATCTGCAGCAACATGGACGGACCTAGAGATTGTCATTCTGAGTGAAGTCAGACAGAGAAGAAGTACTGTATGGAATCCCTTATATGTGGAATCTAAAAAGAATTGATACAAATGAATTTATTTACAAAACTGAAACAGACTCAAAGCTTAGAAAACAAATTCATGGTTGCTGGGGTTGGGGGAAGATAAGGGGAAGGGATAGTTTCAGAGTTTGGGATGGACAGGTACACACTGTTATATTCAAAATGGATAACCAAAAAGGACCTACTGTGTAGCACAGGAACTCTGCTCAATTTTATGGGGCAGCCTGGATGGGAGGGGAGTTTGGGAGAGAATGGATACAGGTATATGTATGACCGAATCCCTTCACTATTCACCTGAAACTATCGCAACATTGTTAATCAGCTATATACCCCAACTTAAAAACTTAAAAAAAAAAAAAGTCCTAGCAACTCCCTCCACACCACCCCCACCCAGAGGGAGGTCACTGGCTGTGAGCCAGGAAAAAAGTGCTCAGAGAACACCGCGCCTGCAGCTTGATCTGAGACTTCCTGCGTGCAGAACTGTGGGAAATTTGTTTTGTTTTGTTTCTAAATTCATTTTTTTGGCCGCACCATGTGCATACGGGTTCTTAGTTTCCTGACCAGGGACTGAACCCCCAACCCATGCATTGGAAGCGCAGATTCTTAAAGCACTGGACCACCAGGGTCCTACATTTCTGCTGTTTCTAAGTTACCCAGTCTGCAGTAGTTTTATTTTTTTTTATTATTATTTTTTTTTATTGTAGCCCAAATGGTCTAGGGCTTCCCTGTGGCTCAGTGGAAAAGAATCCTCCTGCAATACAGGAGCCACAGGAGACTCGGGTTCAACCCCTGGGTCCCCTGGAGGAGGGCATGGCAACCCACTTTGGTATTCTTGCCTGGAGAATCCCATGGACAGAATGAGCCTGGCGGGCTACAGTCCATGGGGTCACAAAGAGTTGGACACGACTGAAGTGACTCAGCACACACGCAAGCAAATGGACTAAGACACTAATTTTACCAATACCGTACCATTACTAAATATAATGATGGCTTGAGGAGAAAAAAATGATAAAAATCTTAGACTGTCACATCCTGCTTAGCCTGAACTTAGATGAGTAGCAAGTTCCTGGTGGAAACAAACATCCTCTTTAAAATTCAGTTTCACTTTAGTCTGTCAGTCATGTCCGACTCTTTGCAACCCCATGGAGTGCAGCACACCAGGCTTCCCTGTCCATCACCAACTCCTGGAGCTTGCTCAAACTCCTGTCCATCAAGTAGGTGATGCCATCCAACTATCTCATCCTCTGTCGTCCCCTTCTCCTCCTGCCTTCAATCTTTCCCAGTATCAGGGTCTTTTCAAATGAGTCAGTTCTTTGCATCAGGTGGCCAAAGGATTGGAGTTTCAGCTTCAACATCAGTCCTTCCAATGAATATTTAGGACTGATTTACTTTAGGATGGACTGGTTGGATCTCTTTGCAGTCCAAGGGACTCTCAAGAGTCTTCTCCAACGTCACAGTTCAAAAGCATCAATTCTTCAGTGCTCGGCTTTCTTTACAGTTCAGGCTCAGCTGGTAAAGAATCCTTCTGCAATGTGGGAGACCTGGCCTCAATCCCTGGGTTGGGAAGTTTCCCTGGAGAAGGGAAAGGCTACCCACTCCAGTATTCTGGCCTGGAGAATTCCATGGACTGTATAGTCCATGGGGTTGCGAAGAGTCGGACACGACTGAGCGACTTTCACTTTTAAAACTTTTCAAACTCACATCCATACATGACTACTGGAAAAATCATAGCTTTGACTAGACGGGCTTTTGTCAGCAAAGTAATGTCTCTGCTACCAACTTATAATTGATTTTATCTGGCTCATACTATGTTGTTAAAAGATTTGCATTAGTTACTTGCTTTAAACAAGAGTTTTTTTTTAAATTTCTGAATTCTCTTGAAGAACTCAGAACATCTGGCAACCCTGGGCCCGCATTTCTGCCAGCCAACAGCAACTGTAGCTGAATGAAGGCTTCCCTCAAGGTTGGCAGGAGCCCTTTGGTTCTATGGACAGCTTCGTGAAGTCATGGTGTCTACCTGGCTCCTACAGGGATTTCCATGTTTGACCTAATTGTCAATGCCTCCTGGTTTCTTTTTGAACCCTGTCCCTTTTAGAACAGAGCTGTGCCCAGGAATTTGTGACAAGTGTATTAACTATGATGAAAGAACTAAGGTCATTTTGTTCAAAGTTTCATTCATTCATTTATTTACTCATTCATTTCAATTACCCTACTATCATGGCCTATTGCTTTAATCTTTAATGTTTTTAAATAGGCACCATTAAAATGCAAACAGTACAAAAATGTGTACATAAAAAGTAGTGTCTCTCACTCAGATCTCCCAATCCTCCTTCCCAGAGTCTCCCTTTTTCACTAGATTTTTGTGTACTCCTTCCCAAGAAAGCCTACACATGTATCCAGGTTAATATATATCCCCCTTCACATTATACCAAACGGTAGCAACCAGGAGAGGGTTCTTCATCTTCCTTTTTTCACTTAATGATACATCTTGCAAATTATTCCACATCAGTATGGATTTGCCTCATTCTTTTTAAACCCTGCAGAGCATTTCATTTTATTCATGTCTGATGATTTTTTTTTTAAAGCTTATTGGTGGGCCAGTAGCTTGTTTTTAGTCTTTTATGAATACAAACAACACACAATGACCATTCCTGTAAATGTCTGGGATGGGGAAAATGTGCCAGCCGACCTGCGAGATGTATTTTGAGAAGTGGACTTGCTTGGCCCAAGGATGCGAGAGTAAACTGACGTTTACTTAGTTTACACACTCCCATGAGGACCAGGCCAAATGCATCCTTTCCCAGCCCCACAGTCAATGACGTCACACTGGTAACTTGACTTGGCCACAGTGAGAATATTTACATTGTGGAAACCTGCAGTCATTACACAGGAGGGCTTCACTTATCCTTCCTGGAGAGCTGGTTGTCAAACACCGCCGTACTATGATTAAGTTCCAGCAGTACCTGGAGTCAGTGCAGACTTCATGGGTTAAGGGCACAGCCCCCCAAAAGGCTGGCCTCACTTCAGATGCCAGCTGCAAGTCTGGGGGTTCCCAGGTCACCCACACTTCTGGCTGACTGGCTACAGACTCGGAGGTTCCCATGACCTGTTCTGACTTCCTAGGTGGCGCCAGTGGTGAAGGACCCTCCTGTCAGTGCGGCAGACATAGAGTCATAGGTTCAATCCCTGAGTCAGGAAGATCCCTTGAAGGAGAACCCACCCCAGTATCCTTGCCTGGGGAATCCCA
The DNA here is from genome assembly GCA_006410675.1 of Oreotragus oreotragus. Lineage (NCBI taxonomy): Eukaryota > Metazoa > Chordata > Mammalia > Artiodactyla > Bovidae > Oreotragus > Oreotragus oreotragus. The sequence goes on from SJYX01022412.1 coordinate 102,254, forward strand.
TGGACAGAGGAGCCTGGAGGGTTATGGTCCATAGGGTCACAAAGAGTCAAACACGACTGAAGCAACTTAGCATAACCTCTTCAGGTTTGCTAATTTACTAGAATGACTCACGGAGCTCAGTTCTTCACTTATCATTATGGCTACATTATGTAGGATGCAAATCAGGACCAGCCAAATGAGGAAACCTGATGAGACCTGACAGAGTCCCGGATGAAGAGTTTAGGGGCTGGCAGGACTTGTCATCCCTCAGGCACGTCAAAGTGTTCACCAACCAGGAAGCTCACTGGGGCTTTAAGTGTCCAGAGCTTTTATTGGCATGTCATTAAGGTGGCGTGGTTGATTTAATTATTGCCCATGTGATTAATTCAGTCTCCAGCCTTGTGCACTTCCAGGGAAGGGAGGATGGGCTACCAGTGGGTGGCCTAAGCCCCAGGCCTCTCATCACAGGATCCATCTTTCTGGCATGGCCAGCCCCCATCTTAAAACTTCCTAGAAGCCCATCACTGTCACAGTCAAGGTTAACTCATTAACAGAAACCTGGGTGCGACCCCAGGAGCCCAGCATGAATATGTGGCACTCTTAGCATTCAGAAAATTCTAAGAGTTAAGAGGCTCCGTGACTGCATGAAATTAAAAGATGCTTACTCCTTGTAAGAAAAGTTATGACCAACCTAGAGAGCATATTAAAAAACAGAGATATTACTTTGCCAACAAAGGTCCGTCTAGTCAAAGTTATAGTTTTTCCAGTAGTCATGTATGGATGTGAGAGTTGGACTATAAAGAAAACTGAGAATGGAAGAATTGATGCTTTTGAGCTGTGGTGTTGCAGAAGACTTTTGAGAGTCCCTTGGACTGCAAAGAGATCCAACCAGTCCATCCTAAAGTAAATCAGTCCTAAATATTCATTGGAAGGACTGATGTTGAAGCTGAAACGCCAAACCTTTGAACACCTGATGCAAAGAACTGACTCATCTGAAAAGACCCTGATACTGGAAAAGTTTGAAGGCAGGAGGAGAAGGGGTCGACAGAGGATGAGATGGTTGGATGGTATCACCGACTCAATGGACATGAGTTTGAGTAAACTCTGGGAGTTGGTGATGGACAGGGAGGCCTGGTGTGCTGCAGTCCTTGGGGCCACAAAGAGTTGGACATGACTGAGCAACTGAACTGAACTGAACTGAAGAGGCTCCATGTCATTAATGGAACTTCCTCAAGGGCCCAGCAGGTAAAGAATCTGCCTGCAGTGCAGGAGATGTGGGTTCAATCCCTGGGTAGGGAAGAGCACCTGGAGTGGGGCAACCCACTCCAATATTCTTGCCTGAAAAGTCTCATGGACAGAGGTGCTTGACAGGCTACAGCCCAAAGGGTTGTAAAGAGTAGGACATGACTGAGTGACTAAGCACACACCCCATTAACCAGGGACAAAGACCATTCAATTCTCCATCATATCAATACAACAAACACTGAGCACATTTAGAAACATTTAAAGTGTTGACATGCCTCTCCAAACTGTCCTCCAAAGAGGCTGGACCAAATATGCAGTCCCACTAGCTTACGAGAATATTTTCACAGGGAAAATTCTGAACACAATTCATAGTGGATCACTAGACTATGCCAGTTACTTCTGAGACCAAGCACGTGGAGCTCAAGGTTGTGTCTCTGGGAGGACACCTTTCTACTCTTGCTGAGATCGTCAGTGAAACCCAACATCGCGAACCTTTCCCATGGCTTTATGTTCCTGCTACTTCAGCAAATAGTCATGGGTGAAATTTGCCAGCCACTGATGGAAGTAAGACAACTTTGCCTCATAGTTGGCCTTTAACTTTTCTATAATCACCATTAGAAAAGTTCCCTAAAGACTGCCTTGTAAGAGTAAATTCCTTTATGATGTGTGTATGTGTGTGTGTGTTGTGCTCAATCGTGTCCGACTCTTTGTGACCCCACGGACTGTAGCCCGCCAGGCTCCTCTGTCCATGGGGTTTTCCAGGCAAGAATACTGGAACAGGTTGCCATTTCCTTCTCCAGGGGATCTTCCTGACCCAGGGAGAGAACCCACCTCTCTCGCACCTCCTGCATTGGTAGGCAGATTCTTGACCACTAAGTCACCTGGGAAGTCATCCGTGGATGATAAAACCTCACAAATTTGGGGAAAGGTCGTTCTGAAATAGTAACATGTGGAAATATGAAAGTTCTGAAAATAACATTGTTTTCTTACCATTGTCTTAAATTATTATTCTGTTTTTTTTTTTTTTTAACACATGATGATGTTGATTTGTTCCAAAGTATTGTCAGATCCTATTGGGTAATGCTTTGGTAGAATACAAAGAAACTAAGAAATATATGATCACTAAATAAAGTGACTTATAGTCATTGAAATTTAATGAATGGTATTCATATAAATTCTAAGTGATTGACACATTAACTGCTTTCATCCTCTCAAAAACCATATAATAGTATTATAGAGTATATTTGGAGAAGGAAATGGCAACCCACTCTAGTATTCTTGCCTAGAGAATCCTATGGACAGAGGAGCCTGGTGGGCTCCTGTCCATAGCATCGCACAGAGTCGGACACGACTGAAGCGACTTAGCATGCATGGATGCATTGGAGAAGGTGATGGCACTCCACTCCAGTACTCTTGCCTGGTAAGTCCCATGGACGGAGGACCCTGGTAGGCTGCAGTCCATGGGGTCGCGAAGAGTTGGACACGACTGAGCGACTTCACTTTCACTTTTCACTTTCATGCACTGGAGAAGGCAATGGCACCCCACTCCAGTGTTCTTGCCTGGAGAATCCCAGGGACGGGGGAGCCTGGTGGGCTGCCGTCTCTGGGGTCGCACAGAGTCGGACACGACTGAAGCGACTTAGCAGCAGNGCTCCTGTCCATAGCATCGCACAGAGTCGGACACGACTGAAGCGACTTAGCATGCATGGATGCATTGGAGAAGGTGATGGCACTCCACTCCAGTACTCTTGCCTGGTAAGTCCCATGGACGGAGGACCCTGGTAGGCTGCAGTCCATGGGGTCGCGAAGAGTTGGACACGACTGAGCGACTTCACTTTCACTTTTCACTTTCATGCACTGGAGAAGGCAATGGCACCCCACTCCAGTGTTCTTGCCTGGAGAATCCCAGGGACGGGGGAGCCTGGTGGGCTGCCGTCTATGGGGTCACACAGAGTCGGACACGACTGAGCGACCTCACTTTCACTTTTTACTTTCATGCACTGGAGAAGGCAATGGCAACCCACTCCAGTGTTCTTGCCTGGAGAATCCCAGGGACGGGGGACCCTGGTGGGCTGCCATCTGTGGGGTCACACAGAATCGGACACGACTGAAGCAACATAGCAGCAGCAGCAGCAGAGTAGTACTATCCTACTTGATATGAGGAAAAAAAACTGGGGCATAGAGATTGAATAACTTGCTCAAAGTGGCACAGCTGGGAAATGGTGGACCTGGTCCTTAAACCCAGAAATCTAGCTTCTAAGACTATGTTTTTTTTTGCTGCAACACCACACTGCCTTTATATTTATATGCAAAAAGGATTAAGTCATCAGTGACAGTGTCTAATTCCCATGAGCACTGAGAATCAACATGAAAGTCTCAAGAAAGCTGGATATGGGGTTCCCAGGGTGTGCAGGCCAGCACTGGAGCCGTGTGGAGAAGTATGGAGTTGGCCTGGCCCCTTCTATGGCCATGCTGCTGCTTGGACCATTTTTTTTAATGATTTATTTTGGTTGTGTTAGGTCTTAGTGGGGCACAAAGTGTCTTTCATTGCAGCCTGTAGGCAATCTAGGCACGGAACTTGGTCTCAGTAGTTGCAAACCTTGGGCTTAGTTGCCCTGAGGCAGGTGGGATCTTAGTTTCCTGACCAGGGATCAAACCTGTGTCCCCTGCATTGCAAGGCGAAGTCTTAACTTGCCTTGGACCACCAGGGAAGTCCCTGCCGCCTAGGGACTTGCCTCCCCACCCGTGGAGCACTTCTTTCCAGGTGATGGAGCACGGCATGGAGGTCACACAGAGCCGTGTCAAACAGTTCTTCCTGGCACAGTGGGGTCTCCCAGCAACAGTTTCCTGTGTGTATTCTAGTGGCGGGAGGCCCACCCATCACCTGGGTTTGGTGATATTTATTAAAACAGCTAGGCTAGATGTCCGGCCTGTTCTGTCATTAACATGGTTCATCTGGGAAGTACCTTTCCTAGAATCCCTCTCCCACTATGATGCTGGGGTTGAGTTGGCCAAAGAGAAATTTGCATAAAACTGGGGAGGCAGACGTGAAGGGCTGGCAGTCCCTTTCTGAAAGCCTTTTCACAGTCAGATGCAGTGTGAGTTGCAATCAGAAGGGCTCTGTCAATGCCCTGGCCAGATCCCCCAGGTCCCCAAGGTTTTCCGTGTGTTTTTGTTCCAAAGGCTCGCATCTGCAGCTTTTCTTCAGAAGCCTGTTACCAGACTACCTGTTGTGTTCAGTTGCTCAGCCGTGTCCAACTCTGCAACCCCACGGACTGCAGCATGCCAGGCTGCTCTGTTCTCCACTGTCTCCCAGAGCTTGCTCAAACTCATGTCCATCGAGTCAGTGATGCCATCCAATCATCTCATCCTCGGCCTCCCCTTTTCCTCCTCCCCTCAGTCTTTCCCAGCATCAGGGTCTTTTCCAATGAGTCGACTAGCTTTGATGCAAAGTCGACTGGCCAAAGTACTGGAGCTTCAGCGCCAGTCCTTCCAATGAATATTCTGGGTTGATTTCCTTTAGGATGGACTGGTTTGATCTCTTTGCTGTCCGAGGCACTCTCAAGGGTCAGTCAAAATCATCTGGGAGTTTATGGCCCCGAGGCGGGTCCTTGGAGGTGTGTTCTGGCTACAATCATTCCAAAAGCTCTAAGGTGGCTCACTTGCCAGAGCTCCCCTGAGAACCAGCCTGGAGTGACCCTCTGAGGCCTGGGTGCCTCCTGCTCACTTCACCCACAGTAAGTCACTAACACAGGACCCTCACCTCAGGTAGTTTTTCTGGATAAACTAACCTAAGACCGAGAGTATCTCAGAAAAAACATTGACTTCCAACCTGATTTGTTCAATGCACATCACTGAACTCAAGCCTCCTCCTCTTTCTGGGTAAGTCCGTACTTTGAGTCTTTTGACCCCAATACAATGGAATCCAAAAACCCAAGATACTGAAGCCAGTTGAAGGATTTCACTCACTCTGGTCCTTGTCAAGGCAAATGAAAGATTTCCTCATCAAATCAGGAAAGCAAATGATGTAAATTGTGAAATAGGGAGTTTGTTGGGAGGTGTTAGAGGAGCTAGGGGCAGGTGGGAGGATGTGATTTCCCGAAGATCAGTCGCTGCAGGAAGTGGCTGCCACCTCCAGATCGGGAAAGAGCAAAGGGAATGAAACATGCTGCTCCTTGCGCTCGGGGTGCTGTCGTCAGGGCTGAGTTGGCAGAAACCCAGGAGCCTGTCCTTGCCCTTGGCACCCCTGCCTCCCCTGCCATGACTGCCCCGCCTCTGCAGAAGCACAACCAGGTCCACAGGGGGCGGGGGAAGCTCCTGCCAAACTCCTGCCGGTGCCAGGGAGCCAAGTGGAAAGCCAGGCTGGAAAGTGTAGTTTGCAGGCTCTGGGCTGGGCAGTGGAGAAGCAGCTTAGAATAGGGGGTTGTAGGGCTAAGACAGGCTTCCCTTGTGGCTCAGCTGGGAAAGAATCCACCTGCAATGCGGGAGACCTGGGTTCAGCCCCTGGGTTGGGAAGATCCCCTGGAGAAGGGAAAGGCTACCCACTCCAGGACTGAAAGAGAAGACACCATCTGGCACCTCACCCCTAATCCTCATCCTCTTCCTGGTGCAGAAAGCCATCCCAAGGTGCCCAAGGCTTCAGGACTGGTATAGGATGAGCTTATCGGGATGCAGGAGCTGGGGAGAGGGGAAGAGGGCCAGGAGTAAGACATTGAATGGAAGGAAAAATGCAGCACCGCCATTTAAGAGGCTTGGGAGGCCTCCAGGGTGGGAGGGCTTAGCCCCCTTCGCTCATGTTGAACACAGATTACAGGACACACTTCCTTTCATCATCTTTGGGACACTGCTGGATAAACTTTCATCTGAACTCCTAGGAGACTTCCCTGATGGTCCAGTGGCTAAGACGCCACGTTCCCAATACAGGGGGCCTAGGTTCGATCCCTGGTCAAGGAACTAGAGCTCACATTCTGTAACTAAAGATTCCACGTGCTACAATTAAGATCCAGTGCGTCTCAGCTAAGACCTGGTGCAGCCAAATAAATAAATAAAAATAAATGCTAAAATAAAAAGCCTCTAACAGAAACGTCAGCCTTTCCCAGGAAGAAGCAAGAAAGCATGCTTTACAGCCACAAGTGAGTTTGAAGAGGAGAGACCGGCAGGCCTGTGGGTGCTTCAGTTTGGTTGTGGAATTACAGCTGATTTAGATGGAGCCCACAGACCTTGGCATTTGTTACTTAAGAATCAAAGTCACAGTCGATTAATCCCACCTGCTTCTGAGAAATAGGGACAGTCATTGTCCTGGTTCTGTCTCCCTGTAAGGCCTGTTCGCTCTGGGCCTCCCAAGGGCCGCTATGTGTTCAGAGAATTTTAAGCTCTATAGTGAGACGGATAAGTTAAAACCCCACCCCATTCTATTGCTGCTGCAACAAATTATCACAACCATAACAGTTTAAACAGCACAACGGTATTATCTATGGTCCCAGATGGTAATGCTGGTCTAAAATCAAGGTGTTAGGGGACTTCCCTGGTGGTCCAGTAGCTAAGACTCCATGCTCCCAATGCAGGGGGCCCGAGTTCAACCCTTGGTTAGGGAACTAGATCCTGCATACCACAATTAAGAGTTCCCAGGCCTCAGCTCGGGGAAGGCAATGGCACCCCACCCCAGTACTCTTGCCTGGAAAATCCAATGGACGGAGTAGCCTGGTGGGCTGCAGTCCATGGGGTCGCTAACAGTCAGACAGACTGAACGACTTCACTTTCATTTTCTCTTTCATGCATTGGAGAAGGAAATGGCAACCCACTCCAGTATTCTTGCCTGGAGAATCCCAGGGATGGGGGAGCCTGGTGGGCTGCCATCTATGGGGTCACACAGAGTCGGACACGACTGAAGTGACTTAGCAGCAGCAGGCCTCAGCTAAGACCCCAAGGGTTGCAACTAACGCCCAGAGCAGCCTATATATATGTATACCCAATTGCGTCAACAGTGTTCAACTCTGTGCAACCCCATGGACTGTAACCCATCAGACTCCTCTGTCCATGGGTTTTTTCAGGCAAGAGAACTGGAGTGGGTTGCCATGTCCTCCTCCAGGGGATCTTCCCGACCCAAGGATTGAACCTGCGTCTCTTATGTCTCCCGTATTGCAGGCAGATTCTTTACCCTGCTGAGCCATTAGGGAAGCCAAATATATATAATAAAAGCAAGGTGTCCATACACTTGCATTCCTTCTAGAGACTGTAGGGGAGAATCTATTTCTTTGCCTTTTTTTAGCATCTAGAGCCACCTGTTTTCCTTCCTCCATCTTCCAAGCCAGCAGCCCAGCACTTTCCTCCTCCCTGACCTCCACTTCTATCTTTTCTGTCTGACTTTGAGCTGCCTACACCCCTTTTATAAGGCCAATCAGATTACATTGGGTCCAGTTGGGCAACCTAGGCTCTGCTCTGCTTAATGTATTAATGTGTTTTTAGAGAGTGATTTAATTAACTTCACTGTGCAAAATTGTTAGAGCTTAGGATTGAATAAGAGTTCTTTATACAACTTATATTGTCCTTATCATTCACATTTTGCTCTGTTAGGTTTTTGTTCCAACCTTGTGTACCTTATAGACATACAATTTTTTGATATGCCACATCAGGAAATTTTGAGTGAAGAGAAAGTTTTTGGTGAGTTTTATGCAGATACTTTCCCTGACTGTCCCAGCAACATATATACTAGTGTCTCAGAAGATGATAGATCTTCAGAATATAGTTCCAATTCAGACAATGTCAATATTAGACCAACAAAAAGACAACAAACCTTAGTGATTGATACTGATATGGAAAGTCAACATGAAACTTACAGTGCTGGAAAAGACTTTACAGACATGTCAGGTATAACTCGGAGAAGGCAACAGCACCCTGCTCCAGTACCCTGGAGAAGGCAACGGCACCCCGCTCCAGTACTCTTGCCTGGAAAACCCCATGCACTGCAGCCTACTAGGCTCCTCCGTCCATGGGGTCGCTAAGAGTCGGACACAACTGAGCGATTTCACTTTCACTTTTCACTTTCATGCATTGGAGAAGGAAATGGCAACCTACTCCACTATTCTTGCCTGGAGAATCCCAGGGATGGGGGAGCCTGGTGGGCTGCAGTCCATGGGGTTGCAAACAGTTGGACACGACTGAGCGACTTCACTTTCACTTTTCACTTTCATGCATTGGAGAAGGAAATGGCAACCCACTCCAGGGTTCTTGCCTGGAGAAACCCAGGGACAGGGGAGCCTGGTGAGCTGCCGTCTGTGGGGTCGCACAGCGTCGGACATGACTGAAACTACTTAGCAGCAGCAGGAGCTGCTGCATGTATAACTACTGAATGTAATAAGCCACAAAACATTAGTGAAGTAACAGAATTAAATTTTGGCTGGCCAAAATAAAAAATTCCTGGCCATAGGTGTTACTTTCTGCAGAAATCTCCCAGTCAGTAATGAATTAGTCGTACCTGCAAAGTTCCTTTCATCTTGCGAGATAACATTCACAGCTTCTGGGATTAGGATATGGATGTCTTTGAGGGCCATTGTCCAGTCCACCAGGCCCACTGTCTGGAACACGCATTAAATACAGAGAAGGCAGAGACCCTGCCCTGAGTGTTAAGCTGGGCTAAAATCGTGACATGTATTGGAAATACACGTGGGTGTATTGGAAAAGGCAGCTTCCATGTGGGCGTTGAAATGAAAATTATTCAGCAAATAAATTGATGTTAATGAACCCAAATTTCCTTGCCCCTTCACTATTTGAAGTAAATCAGTTTAGGCCAGTTCCTTTTCACTGAAGAAGCATTTTGAGAACAATTGCTACATTAAGGTCCTACTGTACAGTACAGGAAACTCTACTCAATACACTGTAATGACCTATGTGGGAAAAGACTCTTAAAAAAAAGTAGATTTGATACCACCTTAATGGCAGAAAGTGAAGAGGAACTGAAAAGTCTCTTGATGAGGGTGAAAGAGGGGAAAAGCTGACTTAAAATCCAGCATTCAAAAGGCTATCATGGCATCTGGTCCCATCACTTCATGGCAAATAGGCAGGAAAAAAATGGAAACAGTGGCAGATTTTATTTTCTTGGTCTCCAAATCACTGCAGATGGTGATTCAAGATATGAAATTAAAGAAAAGTTATGATAAACCTAGACAGCATATTAAAAAGCAGAGACATCAATTTGCCAACAAAGGTCCATATTCTCAAAGCTATGGTTTTTCCAGTAGTCATGTACGGATGTGAGATCTGGGCAATAAAGAAGGCTGAATGCTGAAGAATTGTTGCTTTTGAACTGTGATGCTAGAGAAGACTCTTGAGAGTCCCTTGGACAGCAGGGAAATCAAACCAGTCAATCCTAAAGGAAATCAACCCTGAATATTCATTGGAAGGACTGATGCTGAAGCTCCAATACTTTGGGCACTTGGTGCCAAGAGTCAACTCATTGGAAATGACCTTGATGCTGGGAAAGATTGAGGGCAGGAGGAGAAGAGGGAGATAGAGATGGGATGGTTGGATGGCATCACCGACTCAATGGACATGAGCGTGAGTAAAACCAGGAGATGGGGAAGGACGGGGAAGCCTGGTGTGCTGCAGTTCATGGGGCTGCAAAGAGTCAGCCATGGCTGAGCAACTGAGCAACAGCTATAAATGATCCGCTTTGCTGTACGCCTGACACTAACACAACACTGTAAACCAACTAGACTCCATAAAAATGTTAAAAATAGCTGTTGCCACGTAGTCCCTGGATCTGTCACATGGAGGACAGACAACAGTTCACGGGGAAAACAGCTGATGTGAAGAGAAACCAGCTTCCCAGGTGGTTTGGTGGTAAAGAATCTACCTGCAGTGCAGGAGCTGCAGAAGAGCCGGGTCTGATCCTGGGGGCAAGAGCATCCCCTGGAGGAGGCCAGTATTCTTGCCTAGAGAATCCCATGGACAGAGGAGCCTGGTGGGCTACAGTCCATAGCGTTGCAGAAAGTTGGACATGACTGAAGTGACTTGGCGTGCACACACACGTGAAGAGACGTGGACTTGAGCTGTGCCCAGGGATCAGCGTGAGCCCCCTGCCAGGTAACTCCAGGCAGACGGGGGGCTACAGAAATCTCACCGCCAAAGAGCCAGTGCACATACATGGGGCACTGGCGTTTCACAAGACTGGGGCAGCGGTCAGCCGTGATGTGCGTTCAGACCACCCACAGAGCTTGTCAATCACACAGCTGGCCTCCTGAACCCAACCACCCACACCCCCAGAGTTCCTGAATTGGAGAGTCTGGGGTGAGGCCCTGGGATGAACATGTGTAACAGATGCTAAAGACGATTTTCATTAAAGTTGGAGAATTATTGCTCTTCTGTCTTGGAGCTCTTGTTAGCATCAGAAACCCAAGGACAGTTTCTGAGAAATAGAGAAGCATGTCATAGAAACCCAACTAAATGCCAGCTGGGTATGCAGTATTTATTACCACAAAGCTACACATTCATGTTTAGAATGAATCTCTTATAGGGCTCATTCTAAACGTGGTCAATATGCCCCAAAATGCAATAGGTGAGAGTGGTTATATACAGATAATGAGCTGCAAATAGCACTCGAATTTTGGGTGTAGCTGTTGGCTTCTGGAATTGTCCAAAAGGGACTACATCATAGAGGAAATTCCGTTTTTGTCTTTGCTTTCAAACACCTGCATTTAATATAAAGTCGATTCAATTCTCTCCGGCTGAGTTGATGTGGATTGCCATATTTCATCTAGACTCAGATATTATCGGTTTTAAGAAATGCCATTCCTGTACGTACTGCTATGAAAGAAAAAAGCCAATCAAACAATAATAATCACAAGACATACTTTCATTACACGTGTATTAAAATTTGTGTGTGTGAGTGTGTGTGAGGAAGTACATTGTTAAAATTCAGTATTTCAGGATTCCTGCTTCCTGTGAAATAGGCTATTATTTCTTGGATGAGATTTAGTTTCCCTTGAACCTGGGGCATATTATCTTCTCCACCTTTGGCATCCATGCACGGGAAAGCAAAATCTAGCTCTGTTTTAGCACATATTTTGTATGACACTGATCTCTATCATACTAATTTAAAAGCTACATTTTAGAGACTAGAACCCAATAATTAGAGGAACTAAACTCAGAATTAGGATTAAAGTTTAATAAGAAAATATAATAACAGAAAGTTATAACACTGTCTCCTTTGTATCACTTAAAGATGAACAGGCTCAGCAAAAAGAAAATGAGAAACCCTATTTATTGCAGAATTAGCCCAGAAAAGGGTCTTCTCTGAAATACCCTTCTAGACTATGGATCTTTAATAGGCAGATTTCACCCCTGAAGCTTAATAAATGGCAGTGGAAGACAGGTTTCCGTGCCCCCCACCCAACTCAGGCACTGATATAATCAAGATTTTTTTTGTTCCTCATGAAGAGAAAGCTAGGTATTACCATGTCTATAAAACACTAGTGGGAGTTAGGAATCACATTCTCAATGTTGTATGCCATAAGGCAACCAGTACATGGTAACTGGAATTTGCTTTTCTAAAGATCTAAGAGAGTATATATTTGTGACTCTTATTCAGCCGAGAAGCCAAGCCACTCCACTCCTAGATTTGAAACAGAGCAATCAAATTTGGAAACCAGATTTGCAACCCATGTTATCTGATAGCAGTGATAAGATTTTGTCCCCAAGGCAAGAGGTGATTTGGTTAAATTTTGTTTTTTCTCTTTTTCCCTTTTCACGGGACACCTGTCTTTGGGATGTTGAGTAGTCACAGATAATTGAAGTACGGGACAGTTTTTTATGCAACAATAGCTATCTGAATTTGGGGTAGACTGATGCAGCAATAGATCACGGAAACAGAAAGAGGCCCAGCAGGAGTCAGATTTCAAGCGGAATTCTATAGAGGGCATCTCCAGCTTGATCCTGTTGAGGGGATTATGTGTCAGAGTTATCTTAACCTCAGGTTTTCAGTTTCCTGCTTATTGGTAAGGGCCACCTTGTGGGGCAGAGATGGTGGCGTGAACTCCCCAGCTCTTCTGGCCTTCTTCAGACGGTGGGTGTGTCAGTCGCCCTTCAGAGTGCAGCTGGCCTGTGGTCGGCACCATCCGATCCGTTAGTAGTAACTGAGTGAGTAGCACCATCGTGTAGTAGTAACTCACCTCTTATTATCTGCCCATACTTAACAGACTCCACAACTCAAGCAAGAAAGCCTTGCAGGAATCCCAGACTGTAGCTTGTTTGTTCGAGCAAGCGCTTTGACACCACACTGTGGGAGGCATCTTTGTAAGAAGACGAACAAGAAAGTGAACTTTCTTTTTTGCAAGGTAGGAGAAACAAGCCCTGACAAATGCGCAGGTGAAAGGTGCTTGCGTAGCAAAGCACAGGGAAGCAGTTTTGTGACAATGCTGAATGTTCCTGCTGCTCAGAGAAGCGGGAGCTGGGGGATGCTAGATCGTTGGCAGGGGTGTCAGACAGTGGTGCTGGCAAGACTAACCTCCTCATTCCTGACCCCAGTGAAGAAATGTCTTGTAGTCTTTTCTGTTGGGTTTAATTAGAACACAAATGTAATTTTTTTTTTTTTTAAGTAGAAATTGGTTAGAATTCAATGACTATTTTTTTTAAATAGAGAGAACTAATTTTCAACAATTTGTCCTAGAAAACCCTGTCCTGGTCATTTGGGGAGGAAGATCTCATTTTCTAAAGGCAAATTTTGGCTATCTCTGTCCTCTCTCTTGTACCTCAACACTTAAAAAAAAAAAAAAAAAGCAGAAATAGCCTTTTAAAAAACTACAATGTAAAGCAGTATTTTTTTGTGATATTCTTTCCTAGATTTATCTTAGTTTGTGCTTAGTTGATCAGTCATGTCTGACTCTTTGCGACCCCATGGACTGTAGCCCGCCAGGCTCCTCTGTCCATGGGATTCTCCAGGCAAGGATACTGGAGTGGGTTGCCGTGCCCTCCCCCAAGGGATCTTTCCAACCCAGGGATCGAACCTGGGTCTCCTGCATTGCAGGTAGATGCTTTACCATCTGAGCCACCAGGGAAGCCTAGATTTATCTTAGAAAACAATTTTTCACTTTGCTCTTTTTTTTTTTTTTAACATGCAGCTGTTCAGAATGAATGAATGACTTTCACAAGCCAGAGTTAAGAATGATCTATCCCACCTGTTGTAATATACAACCTGGACCCTCTGCTGGGCACTGCCACTACTATTGGGGTTTTTGCTGGGTGGCAGCTTCTGGCAGTGCCAAGAAAACTCAAGTGCTGGGGTTAAACTAAGAGCTCTGGGTAAATGTTGCCTCAAAACGGCTGCTGGCACCAAAGCCAAATAAGCCGAGGAATCAATTACCCTCTGATGCTGGCACTGTCAGATGACTAGAGCCATCATCCCTGGAACGCTGGGAGAGAAAGCTCTGGTTAAGCCAGGCATCCGATGACGCTAAGAACAGAATACACATCTATTTCCTGGGTAATTGTTTTCTCTTCCATAAGCTCCAGCCGAGGGATGCAGCCAGCATCAGTCTGCCCCAAGTGGCAGCTCTTCCAACACCTGGGCACCATTTCTTCCTTCGTTCAGATATCTTACCAGGAAACAGTGACATTTTAATGAGAGACAATGAGACCTAACCCCTGGGCTTCCAAGTGCCAGCTGGTGAGGACAGGGCTTCTGGGGTGACAGACACAGTCATTACTTCCATTGGACCACACTGATCGCTCACTGCTGGGAGCAACGGGGATTTGCAACTTGATTAAAACTGGAGATTTAGTGGCTGGAGTAGAATTTCTCAGATAATTGCTGGAAATGGGCCAGTTCCTTCGCTGGACTGAGTTCCATGTGGCAGATTACACGCTCTCTGACTGAAACCAGATCCACGTAAGACAGAGACGCTTCTTAAAGAGGCACTTTTCGGGACTTCCCTGGTGGTCCAGGGGTTACGAATCTGTTTGCCAATGCAAGAGACAAGGGTTTGATCCCTGTGCTGGGAAAATCTCACATGACTCAGAGCAACTAAGGCCCTGGGCCACAGACACCGTGCCCATGCCCTAGGGCCTGTGCGGCGAGAGAAGCCCCTGCAGGGAGACTCCCGTGCTCTGCAACTAGGGAGCGCCCGCTCTGCCGAGACCAGACAGCCCGAGCGCAGCCCCGAAGACACGGCCCAGCGAAGAGCCAGCCAGCCAACAGAACACATGCGCTTGGCCTTGTCAGGAGCAGAGCAAGGCGTGCCAGGATGGGAGGCTCCTGTTTCTTTGCTCTCCAGTGTTCGCCAAAGGAGTGTCAGAGCCTGTCCAGGGGTTTTAAATTGGCATTTGACACCACAGCCTTTCAGTTATAAATGGACTTCTTGAACGTGGGGTCATTGTCTTTAGAAAGCAAAACCAAAGTGAAGATGACTCTGTTCCCCTCCAGAAACAATTTCAAAGGGCATCCTACTTCTTTCTTCACTCGAATCTTTTCTTTCGTAACTGAATAGCTTTCTCCTTGTAGACGTGTCTCTTTCTTGATTTTTTTTCTTGCACAAGACCATGTCTGATCCTCCCAGTCAGTCAGAATGTGATTAAAAAACAGTGTGAGCCTGCGTCCCCAAACCGAGACCCCATACATCTTCGTGCTGCACCAAAGTGAAAATATTTTAAATAATGTGCCTGAAAGACTTAAAAATGATACCACCCAAGATTGGTGAGGGGACCTGGATACCTCCATACCCTGCTGCCTTTCCCAGAAAACAGTCTGATGATATTCATCAATGATATGAAAAATGCGCATGTCCTTTGACCCAGTATTTCTTCTAGAAGTTAGTCGTTAGAAAATAATCAGGGACATGAGGAAAGCTTGGCTTCTCTTAACGTTTGCAGCTGCCTGTCTAGCAAAATCTCGTCTAGCAAACCCTTGGCAATAGTGTTTAACTTTGAAGGATTAGAATAGAATGCATTCTGTAACAACAAAGGTGGAAATGTTAATAGTGCTTGTCTCCCCAGCATAGACTTACAATTCTATTTTGTGTGTCTGTATTTTCTAATTTTTCTTCAATGAATCAGTTCAGTGGCTCAGTTGTGTCTGACTCTTTGTGACCCCATGGACTGTGGCATGCCAGGCTTCCCTGTCCAACACCAACTCCCGGGACTTAATCAAACTCATGTCCATTGAGTCAGTGATGTCATCCAACCATCTCATCCTCTGTTGTCCCCTTCTCCTCCCACCTGCAATCTTTACCAGCATCAGGGTCTTTTCAAATACGTCAGCTCTTCACATCAGGTGGCCAAAGGACTGGAGTTTCAGCTTCAACATCAGTCCTTCCAATGAATATTCAGGACTGATCTCCTTTAGGATGGACTGGTTGGATCTCCTTGCTGTTCAAGGGACTCTCAAGAGTCTTCTCCAACAACACGATTCAAAAGCATCAATTCTTTGGCGCTCAGCTTCCTTTATAGTCCAACTCTCACATCCATACATGACCACAGGAAAAACCATAGCCTTGACTAGACGGACCTTTGTTGGCAAAGTAATGTCTCTGCTTTTGAATATGCTGTCATAACTTTTCTTCCAAGGAGTAATGTCTTTTAATTTCATGGCTGCAGTCACCATCTGCAGTGAACTGGAGCCCCCCAAAATAAAGTCTCTCACTGTTTCCATTGTTTCCCCATCTATTTGCCATGAAGTGATGGGACCAGATGCCATGATCTTGAGTTGAGTTTGAAGCGAACTTTTTCACTCTCCTCTTTCACTTTTATCTAGAGACTCTTTAGTCCTTCTTCACTTTCTGCCATAAGGGTGGTGTGCATATCTGAGGTTATTGATATTTCTCCCAGCAATCTTGATTCCAGCTTGTGCTTCATCCAACCCAGCATTTCACATGATGTATTCTATATAAGTTAAATAAGCAGAGTGACAATATATAGCCTTGATGTACTCCTTTCCCAATTTGGAACCAGTCTGTTGTTCCATTTACAGTTCTAACCGTTGCTTCTTGACCTGCATACAGATATCCCAGGAGGCAGGTCAGGTGGTTTGGTATTCCCATCTCTTTAAAAATTTTCCATAGTTTGTTGTGACCCACACAGTCAAAGGCTTTGACATAGTCAATAAAACAGAAGTAAATGTTTTTCTGGAACTCTTTTGCTTTTTCGATGATCCAACAGATGTAGGCAATTTGATCTTGGTTCCTCCACTTTTCTAAATCCAGGTTGAACATCTGGAAGTTCATGGTTCATGCACTGTTGAAACTTGCCTTAGAGAATTTTGAGCATTACTTTACTAGCATGTGAGATGAGTGCAATTGTGCGGTAGTTTGAACATTTTTTTGGCTTTACTTTTCTTTGGGATTGGAATGCAAACTGACCTTTTCCAGTCCTGTGACCACTGCTGAGGTTTCCAAATTTGCTGGCATATTGAGTGCAGCACTTTCACAGCGTCATCTTTCAGGATTTGAAATAGCTCAACTGGAATTCCATCCCCTCTGCTACCTTTGTTCGTAGTGATGCTTCCTAAGGCCCACCTGACTTTGCATTTCAGGATACCTGGCTCTAGGTGAGTGATCATGCCATCGTGGTTATCTGGGAACATGAAGATCTTTTTTGTACAGTTCTTCTGTGTATTCTTGCCACCTCTTCTTAGTATCTTCTACTTCTGTTAGGTCTGTACCATTTCTGTCCTTTATTGTGCCCATCTTTGCATGAAATATTCCCTTGCTAATTTTCTTGAAGAGATCGCTAGTCTTTCCCATTCTATTGATTTCCTCTATTTCTTTGCAATGATCACTGAGGAAGGCTTTCTTCTCTCTCCTTGATATTCCTTGGAACTCTGCATTCAAATGGGTATATCTTTCCTTTTCTCCTTTGCCTTTAGCTTCTCTTCTTTTCTCAGCTATTTGTAAGGCCTCCTCAGACAACCTTTTTGCCTTTTTGGATTTCTTTTCCTGAGGATGGTCTTGATCACTGCCTCTTATACGGTGTTTTGAACCACCAGCCATAGTTCTTGAGGCACTCTGTCTATCAGATCTAGTCCTTTGAATCTGTTTATCACTTCCACTGTATAATCATAAGGGATTTGATTTAGGTCATATCTGAATGGTCTAGTGGTTTTCCCTACTTTCTTCAATTTAAGGCTGAATTTGGCAATAAGGAGTTCATGATCTGAGCCACAGTCAGCTCGCAGTCTTGTTTTTGCTGACTGTATAGAGCATCTTCATCTTTGGCTTCAATGAATATGTTACTCATTTAAAAATATTAAAAATTTTTAGAACTGTAAAAGAGTTTCATTGTAGAAGCTTGCTTACTGACATGATAACAATGTTCCTAAAGCTAACAATTGTAAATAAAAGGTGTTAACCTACAGGTGGAATGATTCTACTTTTTAAAAAAGGGAACCCAGCGCTTCCCTGGTCTGGTTGTCTAGTGGTTAGGGATAATCTTCATCTTTGGCTTCAATGAATATGTTACTCATTTAAAAATATTAAAAATTTTTAGAACTGTAAAAGAGTTTCATTGTAGAAGCTTGCTTACTGACATGATAACAATGTTCCTAAAGCTAACAATTGTAAATAAAAGGTGTTAACCTACAGGTGGAATGATTCTACTTTTTAAAAAAGGGAACCCAGCGCTTCCCTGGTCTGGTTGTCTAGTGGTTAGGGATCCGCCTGCCAATGCAGGAAAACAGGTTTAATCCCTGGTCCGGGAAGATCTCACGTGACAGGGAGCAACTAAAGCCTGTGCTCCACACCTGGAGAAACTGCGATGAGAAGCCTGGGAACAGCAACTAGAGAATAGCCCCAGCTCTCCACAACCAGAGAAAGGCCTCTCACAGCAATGAAGACCCAGGGCGGCCAAAAATCACACAAATATTCTTTTCTTTTTTAAAATAGAGAAATCTGTTTGTTTTCTGTCTTTGCCCCTTTCCTCCTGGCTTGCACAACACAGACACATGTTCACACACACACACATCTGTTAGCACACACACCAGTGGATTGCGGTGGTTCTCTTTTGGTGAGAGAAAGAGAACAATTTCTTCCCTTTGCTCATCTGTATAACTTTTACTCTTTTTTTTTCCAACAAACATGTGATACTTGTACAGTTGGAAAAAAAAAAAAAAACCAGATCTTAATTTCACAAGCAATAGACAGGATGCCTGAGGTGTACATATGCAGGGAGTTGTCAAGGGTCCCATTCTCGGCCCTCCACCCGCTTCTGCTTCCTGAGTGCTGATGGAAGTTTGGGATTCCCTTCTATCATAGGTAAGATAGAGCCCCCCGTTTGCTCAGAAGTGGTCTAGGGCAGGAAAAACCAGACAACCATTAGGCAGCATCTCAGAGGCCTTTGGGGTAAGATAGGGATTTAGAAGCAGGCACAGGTGTTGGGCAGAAAGCAAAGGAGAACTAAAGAGCCTCTTGATAAAAGTGAAAGAGGAGAGTGAAAAAGTTCGCTTCAAACTCAACATTCAGACAACTAAGATCATGGCATCTGGTCCCATCACTTCATGGCAAATAGATGGGGAAACAATGGAAACAGTGAGAGACTTTATTTTGGGGGGCTCCAAAATCACTGCAGATGGTGACTGCAGCCATGAAATTAAAAGACTCTTGCTCCTTGGAAGAAAAGTTATGACACCATATTCAAAAGCAGAGACATTACTTGGCCAACAAAGGTCCGTCTAGTCAAGGCTATGGTTTTTCCAGTGGTCATGTATGGACATGAGAGTTGGACTATAAAGGAAGCTGAGTGCCAAAGAATTGATGCTTTTGAACCATGTTGTTGGAGAAGACTCTTGAGAGTCCCTTGGACTGCAAGGAGATCCAACCAGTCTAAAGATCAGTCCTGAATATTCATTGGAAGGACTGATGCTGAAGCTGAAACTCCAGTCCTTTGGCCACCTGATGTGAAGAACTGACTCACTGGAAAAGACCCCGATGCTGGGAAAGATTGCAGGCGGGAGGAGAAGGGGACGACAGAAGATGAGACAGTTGGATGGCATTACCAACT
>SJYX01022412.1:124713-154632 GCA_006410675.1 Oreotragus oreotragus
AAAAAAAAAAAAAAAAAACACCAAACTTATACGCAGAGTACATCATGAGAAATGCTGGGCTGGAAGAAGCACAAGCTGGAATCAAGATTGCCAGGAGAAATATCAATAACCTCAGATATGCAGATGACACCACCCTTATGGCAGAAAGTAAGGAAGAACTAAAGAGCCTCTTGATGAAAGTGAAAGAGGAGAGTGAAAAAGTTGGCTTAAAGACCAACATTCAGAAAACTAAGAACATGGCATTGGGTTCCATCACTTCATGGCAGATTGATGGGGAAACAATGGAAACAGTGACTGACTTTATTTTTCTGGGCTCCAAAATCACTGCAGAGGGTGACTGCAGCCACGAAATTAAAAGACGTTTACTCCTTGGATGGAAAAGTTATGACCAACGGAGAGAGCATATTAAAAAGCAGAGACATTACTTTGCCAACAAAGGTCCATCTAGTCAAGGCTATGGTTTTTCCAGTGGTCACATATGGATGTGAGAGTTGGACTATAAAGAATGCTGAGCACCGAAGAATCGATGCTTTCGAAATGTGGTGTTGAAGAAGACTCTTGAGAATCCTTTGGACTGCAAGGAGATCCAACCAGTCCATCCTAAAGGAGATCAGTCCTGGGTGTTCATTGGAAGGACTAATGTTGAAGCTAAAATTCCAATAATTTGGCCACCTGATGTGAAGACCTGATTCTTCTGAAATGACCCTGATGCTGGGAAAGATTGAGGGCTGGAGTAGAAGGAGACAACAGAATATGAGATGGCTGGATGGCATCATTGACTTGATGGACATGGGTTTGGTTGGACTCTGGGAGTTGGTGATGGACAGGGAGGCCTGGCATGCTGCAGTGCATGGGGTCGCAAAGAGTCAGACATGACTGAGTGACTGAAGGGAACTGAAGTTATTATTTTCTGACTGTTGAAAGGCTAGAGTGTGCAGTGGGATTTTATCATTGCTAAGGAAAGAGAACAGCTTCTGTCCCAGGGTATCTGATAACTCACTCCCTTGTCTGGGCCTTAGTTTCTCCGTTGGCAAACAGGGTGTGAAGGGTGATGTCTTTCAGGACTTCCCTATGTCTGTCATGAAATGGTTCTGGGTTCTAATGTGGAAATAGTTCTGTACGCTCAGCTCCTCCACCAGACCCACCCAGGCCCCTGTTTCTTCACTTAGAAAGCACAGAAAATGAAGCCTGTCTCTCAGCTGCCTCTCCAAGTTGCTGTAAGGAATAATGAGGCCATTTGCCGCTCCTCCAAGTTCAGTGTTGAATGTTCAATCACCATTGAGAGATAGTCATATGCAGACGTTTCAGGTGTATAACATTAAAGGCACAGAAAAGCATAAAAAGATTTGTAATTAAGATAAGAAATCAATGAAGCTACCCTTCTGTTTTATAAGTTCAGCCCAAGCAAGTGACAAGTGGCTGCATTCAAGGTCACAGAGTATATATTTGTAGATTTATATGTTTAATGTGAAATAAAGCACTTGAAGGAAACAAAAAAGCCTTGCTACCAGTCATGGGTTTGGCCAACATATAAGAAGCTGCCACTGTGTGCCAGGGGCATTGTGAGGCGCAGAAGGTAGGGCCGGATTGGTCTCTCTCCCTCAAGGTCACAGAGTATATATTTGTAGATTTATATGTTTAATGTGAAATAAAGCACTTGAAGGAAACAAAAAAGCCTTGCTACCAGTCATGGGTTTGGCCAACATATAAGAAGCTGCCACTGTGTGCCAGGGGCATTGTGAGGCGCAGAAGGTAGGGCTGGATTGGTCTCTCTCCCCAGAGAGCTTCTAATCTAGTGGGTGCAGTTGAAATTGCAACAGATGAGCTGCTAGACACCAGCAGAGACTGGCCACTTCACTCTTGAGCCCCACCGCCTAGTAAGCTGTCTGGCATGTGAGGGGCATTCACTAATTGTATCATGAATCAGTCCTTGAACAAAAGCATCCTGCCCCTACGAAGAGTGGTACGCTGAAGCACAAGAGGAGTTCAGAGGAAGAAGCAGCTCCTTTCCAATGAGAAACAGAGACTATTTCATGGAGAAGCCTGACTCATGGAGCCTCAGAAAAAGAAGAGAACACAGCAATAGAACTTTCCAGATGGTGGTTTCAGCAACACTGATGTCACGAGGCAGGAAAAGTGTAGGTCAAGCGCACAGAACTCACTCTGATAGCTCTATCCTTCCTTATCCTACCTGTTCACCTGGGCTCCACTGACTCCTAATTGATGTCTTTGCCTTCAGTTTCCCCAGAGCTGATCTATCCTACCCATGTCTGCTGGGCCTTATCTTTCCAAAGCACAGTTACAATCATGGCACTGCCCTTGTCAGAAGCATAAGCTGACTCCGCACTCTCAGCTCAGTGAAGTTCAAGCCCCCAAGCCAGCACCAGAGCCTCTGTGATCTGGCCACAGTGTTTCCGAATGAACTTACTTACCACAGCTCTGTCTCACTCAGAGCTGAGACGGACTTCCCTGCCCTCCATTATGGATAATCCTTTGTTGCTTCCAAGTCTCAGCTTGTGCTCTTCTTTATAAATGAAAACCTTTCCCTGAATATCATCAGGTCCAGATTTTATCCTCACCTCGAGGTCTATATCTAGTACCTCTCTTTGTGAAACTTTGACCTGAGCTCCTAAGGAAGTCGTCTGTGAACTCCTGTTCCTACGCCCACATCACTAACAGCTCGTACCTCCCTTTTTAGCTAAATGGGCACACGCTTTGTCTTCCCCCCTAGACAAAGTAAAAGTGCCTTGAATACACTTTCTTGACAATAATTTAAATTTCACCAGAACTTAGCCCAAGACAAGGACCAGAGTCCTCAATGTAAATGCAGTAGAGCTCTACGTTTTTGTCAAATTCTCTGAGATTCTCCCCTGGCTATGTGTGTGCCACTCCATTCTCTGTTGACCAGGGCTAACTGATACAAAGGCAGAGACCCCTTGGAAAGGTGGGCCAGTTAGATTCCTGCTGTGGGAATCAGAATAAAGAGAGTGATGGAAGACAGTTGGAGCTGGGTCTTCTCATGGCAAGACCCAAGGAAAACCACAGACATCTAGCTGCTCAAGTCTTTGGAACTCCCCTACTTTCAGGGTTTTTCTTTTTTCTGGGGCGTTGATTTTTGCTGGTTCTTATATCTATCATTGTATTGGTTTGCCAGGGCTGCCAGAACAAAGCACCATAAACTGAGTGGCTTAACCAACAGAAACAGTCTCATGGTTTAAGAGGCACAAAGTCCAAGATCAAGGTGTCAATAATGCTGGTTCCTTCTGAGGTCTCTTAAGGGAGGATTTGTTCCAGGTCTCTCTTGTTAGCTTGTAGATTCTGTCTTTTCCCTGTGTCTTTTCATGTTGTATTATCTCCGTGCATATCTGTCTGTCCAAATGTCTCCTTTTGATAAGGACATCAGTCGTATCAGAATAGGGAACCACTGAACTCCAGTATTGACCTCATCTTCGCTTAACTAACATCAGCTTCAAAGATCTGTTTCCAAATAAGATCATGTTCTGAGGTCCTACAAGTTAAGAACTTTGAGGGGATATGATTCAACTCATAACATTCTTTTTAGCTCTTACAAACTGAGTTGTTGTGGCATCATTCCAATACCCTCTCCTTTGTTTTCTTGAAAATATTCAGAAGTGGGTTGCTTATAAGCAAAGAACCTTGACAGATAATGTGAGTGAACAAACAAATGGATATATGAGTTAGTATTAATTTTAAAAAGTAAGTATATAAATAGATGGGTGCATCAGTGAGTAGATACACGTATGGGTGAGTGAGTGAATATGGCCACAACCTGGCTTCCCTTCCTGTATATCCTCTGTTTTCTTCATGCCTCCTCTTTAAGTAGAAGTTATCAGTACCATGGGTCAGGGTTGGGCAAACAAAAGGCTCGCCAGGGTCCCATCACCATCACCCTCCTTTTAGTAAGTTGTCAACTAGAGGATTTCATTAGAACCAGCAACAAGGAAGATGAGATACCGTCTTTCACTAAGTCTATACTGCTTCAGGGAATGAGACAGAACATCAATTACCTAGAAGAGTCACGTTTTATTCATCCAAGGAACATGATGGCAGGGGTTTGTTGGGAGGGACAGGGTGAGAGGGATGAATGTGGATGTGAGCTTTTCATGGTCAATGGCACCCCACTCCAGTACTCTTGCCTGGAAAATCCCATGGATGGAGGAGCCTGGTAGGCTGCAGTCCATGCGGTCGCTAAGAGTCGGGCATGACTGAGCGACTTCACTTTCACTTTTCACTGTTATGCATTGGAGAAGGAAATGGCAACCCACTCCACTGTTCTTGCCTGGAGAATCCCAGGGATGGGGGAGCCTGGTGGGCTGCCGTCTATTGGGTCGCCCAGAGTCGGACATAACTGAGTGACTTCACTTGCCCTTTTCACTGTCATGCACTGGAGAAGGAAATGGCACCCCACTCCAGTGTTCTTGCCTGGAGGATCCCAGGGGCAGGGGAGCCTGGTGGGCTGCCGTCCATGGTATTGCACACAGTCGGACACGACTGAAGCGNCCACTCCAGTACTCTTGCCTGGCAATTCCCATGGATGGAGGAGCCTGGTAGGCTGCGGTCCATGCGGTCGCTAAGAGTCGGGCATGACTGAGCGACTTCACTTTCACTTTTCACTGTTATGCATTGGAGAAGGAAATGGCAACCCACTCCACTGTTCTTGCCTGGAGAATCCCAGGGATGGGGGAGCCTGGTGGGCTGCCGTCTATTGGGTCGCCCAGAGTCGGACATAACTGAGTGACTTCACTTGCCCTTTTCACTGTCATGCACTGGAGAAGGAAATGGCACCCCACTCCAGTGTTCTTGCCTGGAGGATCCCAGGGGCAGGGGAGCCTGGTGGGCTGCCGTCCATGGTATTGCACACAGTCGGACACGACTGAAGCGACTTAGAGACTGGGACAAAGAAGCCCGCCCATCAGTTAATTTTGACAAATACCACCAAGCAGTGACAGCTCCCCCAGAGGCCTGTGTCTGGTCTTTCTTCCTGGCATGTTAATTGGAAACTGGAATTGGTGTTGGAGGCAGGTAAGAGTCTCCACTTCCACAACTCTGCCCATGGAATACAGAATCCCAGGCAATTTGGAGGGCTTAGGAAACCACCTTGGCCTTTCGCCATCCCTTTCAGTGGGACCCTTGGGCGTCTGCGTCCCCCACAGTGTGCAGGAGGCCCCGTCTGGGGACATGCTGAAAGCCTGCCCCACAGCCCTGTGCAGAGGCGCTCACTCTGCACCCCACCGTCACTCTGCTGCAGAAACACGTCTCGGAGCAGCAGAAACAGGACCCACTTGCTTGACAATATGTGCTCTCTCGGATGCCTCTGACACTGAGGCAGGCACTTTTCTTCCTCCCTCTTTCCTCCTTTGCTTCCCTCTATTTCCACCAGTTCCTCTTTCCTCCTCCACCCAGACCCTAATAACACTGACCAGCTGTACACTAGATATGAGGAGTATGGTTGGGAACTTCGCACGGCATCCCAATCAGTACACCCTTGTGTCTGTTATTTTCACTAAACAGATAAGGAATCTGGTGCAGAAACAGACCTTCCTGAGAAGTATTTTTCCAGTACTTCCTATCATGATACACTCCTTATTCCTTATATATCACTGTTTGACAGTATCTGGCTTATTTATTTGCACATTAGTTATCAGTATTACCGTAAGAAGGAAAATTCCATGAAGATATCAGGACTGTGCCTGTATTGGGTTCTAGGTGCTACCTGATTGAGCAGCACCTAGAACCTGATACTGAGCAGGCACTTGATACATAAAGATATGACTGTGGTCTCAGATGACTGGAAAAGGCCTCCCTAAAGATGCAGATCTCATTCTGTCTGTGCTTTGAAGGATTGGCAGGACTATAAAAAGCATTCTGAACAGAAGAAACAGCTTGAGAAAAAGTTTAAAGGTAAGAACCACAGAGCTTCCCTTCGTTCATGTGCGTGCTTTTCAAACACACACACGAGGGCTCCAGACTTTTTTCATGGACTTTTTTTCTAAAATACTGAGTTGAAGCTTGGTAACAAGAAACTCTTAATGGCTTAGGATAGGTCGGAGAGCAAAAATCACTCATTTGAACTAGAGCTGGTAGAATGAAAGAGAGAGTACGTTCGAACGCAACTTGAAATCCTCACTTGGCCACAAATAGCCTACAGCATGACAGGGAAATTAGGGCTTGAAAGGACTACAATCCTCACTGTTTATGAAGCCTAGTGCAACTGCCTCTGGAGGGTGTTGGTGTTGCCATTCTTGTCCTCATTCCTATGAATATACCATTATCCAACAGCAGCTAGAGTGGTGTTTTTAAAAGGCTGAGTCTGATCAGCTCACTCTCTTCTCAGATCTCTCCAATGGGATCCCTTCACCCTGGAACCAAATCCTAAGTTTCACCCTAGCCTGCAAGACTGACATGGCCTGGCCTCTACATAGACCTTACTGTTCTTAGAACATGTCGAGCACATGCCCACTCAGGACCTTTGGACACGCTGTTTGCTCAGCCTGGAAAGCTTTCTGCCAAGTGTGTGCATGTCTCAATCTTTATCTTCAGTCAGATCTTTGTTTAAAAGTTACCCCTTCAGAGAGGCAAACTCTTATTGTTCTACATAAAACAGCACTATCTTGCATAATATCCCATCAGATGCTGTGTGGTTTCCATTGTATTTATATGTCTGATACTGCATTTTCACTTGTTTACCTGTTTATCATCTAACTCCCTAGATAATGTGTATGTTTCACGGGGATAGTTCTATTTGGTTTACCTCTGTTTATACCAATTCCTGGCACAAAGTGGGTATTTAATAAATAAGCACTGCATGAATGGATAGAACCCAAACTACTTTATTCTGCAGTCTTAAAAAAAATGTATACTCTCATTTTGCCAGTATTTCATAGCTGGGTGATGACTGAGCCAGAACTTAGGTACCCTACTTCCCAATTCAGTCTGCTTTCTACTGCCCCAGTAATCTTGAATGTGTCTTTTCTTTATCTATTAGATAGGTATAATATCTCTACTCTGCCTTCCCTGAGAAGCAATATTATATGGATAATGAGAAAGTTTCCTGCAAAGTAAACAAACACAAGTGGTTGCCTGAGAGTTTAAAGAGGCAATGGTGAGGAGAGTTTTACTTGATTAGCTGGCTAGAAGGATGATCGCACTCCATTCCTCAGGGCCAATGAGCCCATGCGCTTCACCATCCAATGCACCCCAAGCCCCCAAGGACCCCCGATGGAACACTAACTAGGGCACTGATTGTGGAAGCCAGAATAAATCCAATTGGAATGAGACATCTAGCACATTTTCGGAAACATCTCAAGAATAGTTTTCAAGTGGGATGGTGACCAGCTGTTCTGCCTCTCTGCTCAGGAAGGGGGGAACTACCACAGGATTTAGAGATTAGGTGGAGGAGAGATTGTACCGATTTGAGGGAGCCATGGTTTTTAAGAGGCAGAGAAGGAAGAGTGGGTTGTGGACTCAGCACGAGGCTCACCCTCTAGCTTACCTTTTAAAACCAAATCTGGCCGCAACATCCCTGTGCTTGCAACTCTTCAGTGGCTCCTCACTATCCCTGGAATAAACTGCAAACCAATTCGCCTGATACTAAAAAGCCTCCATTAATTGACTCCTCGCATCCTCTTCAGCCTCATTTCTTGCCATGCCTTGAGTCACATTATACTGTCCAATATCATAGATACTATATTTCACACACAGGTCCCAGTGCTTTCTCCCCCCACGCTTTTCCTTTTGTACTTCTTGCTTCACAGAAAAATATTTACCTCCTCTTAGCCAGAATACAGGGAAGGCAATGGCACCCCACCCCAGTACTCTTGCCTGGAAAATCCAATGGACGGAGTAGCCTGGTGGGCTGCAGTCCATGGGGTCCCTAACAGTCGGACAGACTGAGCGACTTCACTTTCACTTTTCTCTTTCATGCATTGGAGAAGGAAATGGCAACCCACTCCAGTGTTCTTGCCTGGAGAATCCCAGGGATGGGGGAGCCTGGTGGGCTGCTGTCTATGGGGTCACACAGAGTCGGACACGACTGAAGTGACTTAGCAGCAGCAGCCAGAATAGCTTATTCTTATCCTTTCAGACTTAGCCCTGCCTTTATTTCCCAGCAAGACTTTCCTATAAGTACATACTCTACAAACAAAAGACATGTGTTCCCCAACTTCCCATGCACAGCTCATAACTGTCATAAATACACTATATTTTAACCATCTATTTTAATATCTCCACCTCTGTAGAGTATATGGCAGAAACTACCTTTGGCTTTGAAACTTTCTGCGTGTCCCTAGAACAGGAAATGGCCTGGGGGTGATAAATGTGTATTAACACCCCAAATACTTATTATTTCAGTAACAATTAAAAAGAAGACCTCTGATTACTGTCAGGTAGAATCAGTTTTCTCACAGTCACTGAGGCATGTGGTACCTTTGGGGCCTTCACGTCCACCAAGAGCTGTACATTTCATCAGGCAGTTTCAGGGCCATTACATCAAAACATGGTTCAGAATCCTTGACTGCCACTTTAGAGACTGCTCTCTTTTCACACACCTTCGCCTACGGCCATTCAGTTGCTGAGAGAACCGATGCCAACAGTGGAGTTCCAACCATATGTGGGCATCACACAATGCCCAAATGCCATGACAATATCTGAAGCCAGAGTGAAGAGGGCGGCCTCGTTTTGTATATCCTGACACCCTGTGAGAGAGAGGGAGATACTCAGAGTAGAAGCAAGCAACTGGGGAGCAGAAGGTCCATGCATGAGAGGGCAAGGTCCTAGCACTTATACTAGAGTTCAGGGGAAATCATTTCAGCCCGTGGGTGTATAATGATCATATACAAGCTGTATATGACCTCATAAGAGATATGGGTTACAGAGTAAAAATGGTGGATGTGGACCAATACATAAACTGCTATGGGAACCAGGGCTCTGCGGCAGACATCCATTAAAGACCTTGAGTTGCTGTTCGTGGGGCTGTATCCTCACTCTGAGCTGGAAGGAGCCCACTCACCACTCTCCAGCCTGTCCCTGAGAAGTTGTCAGATACATGCTAGCCTCCCCGCCCATTCATTTAGGCTTCACAGTAGCAATTACCACAATGTATCACAATTGCTCTGTTCACGTTCTGCCTTTCTCACTAGCTATGAACTCCCTGAAGTAGGGGATATTACCATATTTACCATATTTGTTTTGCTAAAGAGCACTAAAACCATCCATCCATATGGCACATAAATATTTTAAGCATCTACTATTTACAGGTATGGTACTCAATTCTAAGGATTCTAGAAAAACAAACAAACAAAACCAAAATATGATCACTAGCCTTGGTAATCTTACCATCTAATGGGAGAGAAAGACAAGTAAACAGAAAGTATAATACCATGTGGTTAAGTGTCATTATTTTCAGAAAGCGTCTTTTCTTTATTACAACTTCTTGTATACAATCACTCCTATCTCATTTCTCTGTCCTCCTCATGGAGCCTAACATGGAACCTTGACTATCTGAGGGGTTTAGAAACACACAGGAGGTACCACTAATCCAGTCTTTAGACTCAGAAAAGGCTTTTTGGAAGATCTGTCATATAAGTTTAAACAACAGCATGTAATAACCCATAGGAACAGTGAAGCTGTGGACAGATGGGTTGGGGATACATTTCGAGAATGGGGAAGGTCACGTGAACTGGCTCATAGGCAAGAAAATATGGAGACAGAGAGAAGCCCAGGGTGTACTGCAGAGGAGCCAGTGTATTTGTGATTGGAGAGATGGTAAGGAAAAAAAATTTTAACTTTATTCTATGTATGACTGAAAGACGTGAAACAGTTGTTTGCAGAAGACTAGATATTTAATAATCAAGTAACATGCGTTCATATTTACTGAACGTAAGAACTCAACAAATGACCAATGAATTTGTTAAAATGGGATTCTGGGAATATCTTTCCTAATAAAACATGTTTGAAATTAGCATACGGTTTCTGGAGCAGGAGGGAAGGTGGAGGATGAGCGGTGCAGCTCAGCTCTGGAGGATGAATGTGGGTTATCTTCCGGGCTCAGCTGCTGCTTAGGGCAGAGGGCAGAGGACAAATTAAAGGGCCTCACATGCTCCCCTCCAGTTCAGTCATTAGGCAGCAGTACACTAAGTACAGAACACACAAAGATGCTGAAAAATGAAACGTGAATCCCCTGCAATATAGTTCAGTTTG
This sequence comes from Oreotragus oreotragus, assembly GCA_006410675.1. Taxonomy (NCBI): domain Eukaryota; kingdom Metazoa; phylum Chordata; class Mammalia; order Artiodactyla; family Bovidae; genus Oreotragus; species Oreotragus oreotragus. Next base: position 134,932 of record SJYX01022412.1, read on the forward strand.
GATCTACCTAAAAGTTCAAGGCACTTTGGTGATCCATACTGAATTATTCAGTGGAAATTAGAAAGGTTGTAAACCTATTCCAAACCTCAGAGGTGGTGACCCTGAGGAAAACATACAGAATCAATCCTCGGAGTAATCCTGGGATGGTACATCATACAGAATATAGATCCTGAGAATAGCAGAAGCTGACGTTCAAGTGAAACATTTCCCAAGTCCCTCAGATGTTCAAGGTTCCATATTAGGTACCATGGAGGACAGAGATAAAATAAAATAGGAGTGACTCTATACAAGCCGTCCCCAGTCCCATAGTGGGAGATCTCTAAGAAACATAATTTACTCCAAGTCCGGCTCGAATAGAGTGAGAGGGGAAATAACAACAGGAAACTACTTTCTATTAGAGGAAATGAGAATGCAGTGTCGTGAGGACATGGCATTCTCCTGGGTCTTTAATGCAGGATTCTGATAGACTGAAATGGTGAGGTCAAGGGAGGGCACCCTGGATGGAGGGAATTAGGTTTGCAAAGGCCCACGGTTGAGAACACAAAGGTCACGTGCTAGTGGAGGAAAGGAGTCTGGTTCGATGGTGAGGTAGGGAGTGAGACTGGAAGTTAAAGGCAGTGGAGGCTGGAAAGAAAGTTTGCAGTCAGACACGAAGGTTCCTGCAACTCTGGCTCGGTAGTTCAGAGTTTATTCCCCGGCTGGTGGGGAAAGCCAACAGATGTAGCTGAGTAAGAAACAAGCATGGCTAAAGGAGAGTTGGTGAAAATGTTCTTGTCTTTCTCGCTGGAAGTTTGATGTTCATGATTCTGAGAAAGGAGGCATTTGGAGCCCTGGTTCCAGTTCTCTTTCAAGGAGAGCTAAGGTTTAGAGGTGTGGGGAGTGCTATCCACTCCCTCTTCTCCATCCAGGCACCAACGGGTCCCCATGAATTCTCGTTTCATTACAGAGGGACTGAAGCACCAAATGAACCATCAGGCCCTAATGGGTCTGCCCACATCTGGAGTCAGCCCATTAAGCAAATTAACGAGCAGCTACAGTTAGGGCTTCTGGCCCTGCTGCGGCACACATTTGGACAACAAATCAGCATCAGTGGCAGCCAGAAGCCCCAGAGGCCAGTGTGAAGATGGAGGTGGCAAGAGAAGAAAGCACCCCAAGGGAGACATCCTGCAGAGTTTACGACATGGTGAATTTTCTGTAAAATGAGAAGCGAAGGAAAGGAAAAGAGAACCTCTGATGCACTTCCACCTTGCAGTCTCCATCTGGGAGAAGCCACACATTACGGGTGGAACCGTGAAGTCTTTATTGGACCAGAGTGGCCTGAACATTCAGCTGGGAACAATTTTCTCCAGAATGGAGAAATCGGCCAGGTGCTGTTTACCATTCTTACTTGTCTGACTCCACTTCTTTCTCCGAAGACCAAGGCAGGGCAAAATACGAATGGGTGATAAATGGTCCCTTTCTCTAGGAACAGTGCAGAGTTTGGCCACCATTACCCACACGGAGAGTGTTTCTTTGAGGCCTCAAAATAGTATGCCAATTAGGAAATGCGAAGCACTCCTACCCTTTAAGGGAATGAGCATCCAGTCCTGCTAGAGTTCCACTCATTTTCAACTAATGTTTCTATGTTTGAGTACCTATTACATGTCAGGGACTGAGACAGATGTCATCACATATCTTTTTCAAGGCGTGGTCAAGCACAAAGAAACCCAAGCAAGACCTGGAGATCTCAATGAATCCCAAGCTGAGCTCAAAAAGAATAAACAAACTGTCCAAATAAAATTCCAATCCTAGGACAGATTGATAGGAAGTCATAAAGTAGACTGAAAAAAACTTTTATATACTAATAGACCTTGTAAAAGTTTTGGAATCTGGTTTAGCCTTTTTATTTGAATCCAGAACATGGGCCTGTTTCTAATCACAGAGTACACGACTAGGCATTTTTATTCTAAAGATGCAAAGAGTTAACAGGGAGAGGAAAACCAAGACGTGACACTCTTTTCCAACATGTGATGACATGTTTTTCCAGCTACAGGATAGAGAGCACGTAATGAAAACCAGAACTTCCTAATGTTTCACTCCTTCTACAAAAATCTCTAGTGGAGCACTACCAGGCCACCCTGTGTCCCTATGGACTCCATTATGCCTTCAACCCACGTCAGGGTGCCTCAGGCATGGAAGTGAAGCGAGGCTGGGGGCCTGACCTTCCTCTCAAGGGGACACTCAACTGTGTTTAAGAATAATCTGAGGACCTTATAAAATGCACATTACAGATACAACTCCAGAAGTTATATGGGATATGGCAAATTGATAGCAGAGTCACCCAGGATTCTTGATTTCCCGGTCCACTGCCCTTCCAGCCACATCCTGCGCAGACCCGGCCACCCTGCAGCTCTGTTCCCTGGGGTGCATTCCAATGTCCCTTCTCTCCTTTTCCTTCTTAGTTTTCTAAACGAGCCAGCTCCAAATGTGAAACTGGCTCCTAGAAATCAAGCCAGGGAATAACCTATTTCTCACCGAGAAGTAATAATTATGGCCTTGGAAAGATGCAATCTGCATACATTATTGCGAGTTATGCCAACAGAATGTCAACATTTGTGTCAGGAGGAATCTCGAGCAGCAATTACTCCAGGTCCTGGCTTGGCATTCTGAGGCAGGGCTGGCGGTACTAATTGTGGAGGAGGTGAACTGGCAAATGGCGGCTGGCAGGTTACACAGAGGGGAGACAGACAGGCAGCCACAACCTTGAAGGTCGGCATGTGGTGGCGACGGAAGTGAACTTGGGACTGAGAGTGTCGCAGGAATCTTGGTGATGGAGCCGTTCTCTACTAAGGTGGCAGGGAAGCTAGGCATAGGCACATTTACTTTCTGGCTCCACGCTTTTCCCTACTGTCATAGGTCCATGTTCTCTTAGACACTGAAGACGTAAGACTGATTTCTTCTTCGGAGGGAACGGGGCAAGGTGATACATTCCATCGATGCGTCCATTCCTGCAGCCATCTGTTTACTGAACACCTACACACACCTGTCACTGTGTTAGGAGCTGGATTCAGAACGGAAATAGGTTCAGCCTTCACTCATAGTCCAGTGGGGAGACAGACTCATAAACAGACCATTGTGACACAATATGCTAAGTTTTAAAACAGATAAACTTACAAGATGTTCTGAGAGGGTGATGACGATAAGGAATCGGGGCCACAGGGGAAAAGCGGGTACATTTTGTGAAGGCATTAGAATTTGCGCAGCAAGGATGAATAATTGGAAATCTACCAGTGGCAGAATTCTCAGGAGGAGGGAGGGGATTGGTTTACACAGTAAATAAAACTGCAAACTCTATCACTTTTAATAACCAGTGAGAACTAAATGTAAGGATGAGCAGTGTGATATAAAAACAGACGTGTATCCAGAGACATGGCTTAGTGGATGGAAAAGGAGTCGAACGGTTTACCTGTACCCCTGCCTCTGCCACATGGGAAAGGTGGCTGGCATTACACGGAGTAACTACCATACGGAGTAACTGGATATTTTACAGGCAGTACCTTACTCAATAGCCACACAGTCTTGTCCTAAGCCATTTTACAGTTGGAGAAACTGTTTGGAAGAGGTTAAAAATTTTGCCCAAAGTAACATGGCTGAAAAAGACACAAGCAAGAGCAATTTCTGGATTTCAAGCCCACGCTTTTCCCACTATCCCACACGGCCAAGGGCTTCCCTTGGGGCTCAGCTGGTAAAGAACCTGCCTGCAATGCGGGAGACCTGGGTTTGATCCCTGGGTTGGGAAGATGCCTTGGAGAAGGGAAAGGCTACCCAACTCAGTATTCTGGCCTGGAGAATTCCATGACTGTATATAGTCCGTGGGGTCGCAGAGTTGGACAAGACTGAGTGATTTTCACTCACACTCACGCACATGGCCAAGACAAGCCACCTAAACGCTGTAACTCCTTTTCCTCATTTGCAAACAAAATGATTACATCAGTTCAAGGTTTACTGTGTGTCTATTAAGGTGCAACTAAGCTGAAAAGAATACGTGAAAGCTACTCCTGGGGACCTAGGAAGAGGTCAGAAAACGAAGTGGCTTGCCACTAATACACGCTTCTTAGAAGTCTCCTGTTCTGCTTACGTTAAAAATACCTGAAAACTCCGCCATCTCCCCTATACTGTATACTTGTTTGAATGGACATAGCTTAGACTGGATATGTCAACATTTTGGGGGCCAAAGCACTGAGTAAAAGTAATGCTTCAGGAGGCAGTGGCCCAGATCCATAAACGTGACGGAGGAGGAACCAGTAGGACCGTTTGGCCCGGTGCTCCAGTTTCAGGGAACCACAAGTTTTGGTTTCCGTGTAGCAGCAAATTTGTGCAGGGAAATATGGTGAGAGGGCATCAAAAGAGTAGCTTCCAAACAAGGTTGTCAGTCCCTAGAATTCCCTGAATCAGAGGGTGAGAGACGAGGATCGCCGCAGTGACGAGGGCCTTAGAAGCAGAAAACCTTGGCAGGTCTCCCTGCAGCTCTCAGGAGCCCAGGCACAGCAGCTCACCCTGTAATTCCTCCCCTGCCCTAGGGCACCATGCAGACCCCTGGTGGAACTCATCTCCCAGCCAGATGAGCATGGCCCCCTGGCAGTCATTTGATCCCCATCACTGTGAATGTCTCACTCATCAAGGTCCTTGGGCTAAAAACAGTCATGGTTCTGGGGGAACAGTTACACTTCAACTCACTAGGAGGAAGAGGCATGAAAAGGGAGACACGTAAACACGAGGTTTCGTCATTGACTATACGACCTTACCTCTTGGAGCTTCAGCTTTTTCCCTGTAAAGTACCCAAGCCATGTGATCGTGGAAGTTCCATTCCAGCCATAGAAGGACATGATCAAATATTAAGTCTACCAACTAAGCTGTGATTCTGTTCTGCAAAAGTGGATCTATGTGGGAGGAAAGGGCATTTAGGAAGCTGAAATAATTTCACATGAGTGGCTACCCAGGGCAAAGTTAATCTCTGGAGTCAAGGATCAGGGCTTGACCTGGAGAGTGCTGCAATCACTTGTCACAGATGCTGGCCCGTGCAAAGCTCAAGAAAGAGACTGAGCAGTAGGACGCCAGGGGGTCCACAGGACTGACCAATTATATCCTCAAGCCCAGCGTAAAGAACGAAGAAAGAAGGCTTAATTAGTGACCCCTCAGTACTAGATGAGCAGAGGAGTCCCCAGTGAGGCTGCGGGTTCCTGGACGTGACATCCTCGCAGGGGGCGGGCCCTGCAGCGGCGGAACCAGGCAGTGGCCATCTGTGATCAGTACGCCTGCCACCTTGGCTGGCACTTCTTGATTGGTTTCTGTCCCTTGGACTTGGGTAGTTTTCTCCCCAGGACCTGTGTTTAATTCCTTCAAAGGGAGCAGCAAGTGGCAAGGAAAGGCTTTATCACGATCAGTAGCTGACTCGAGTGAGGTCAGAATGTTGACTTAGAAAATTACTGGTTTTCTAGAGTCTGAATAAATCCAGTACCAGACCCAAGGCCTTTCAGTTTTAGAGAATTTAATTTAAAGCAACTGATTTATCCATTGTGGACAGGTAGGTCCTATAAAGTATTCTTTGGACACGATTTACAACAGGCCTTTTCCCCCTACTAACATGGTTTAAAAACCAAAACAAACCACAGTTGCTGACAAACTCTCCGGATCTGTGCAAGGAGCCATGTTCCGTCAAACAGTGCTCATGTCAAGAGATAAAGAACAGAAAATGATGCCCTGAACAAAGAAAGGACAGGGGAGAGCAGCTGTCTCCAGCCACCCACAAGAGGGAGCCCAGATTTGGTTCTGGAGGCAGTTGGCTTTGATTACTCACAAGTTTTCTTTCAATCACAGTCAGTACACCAAAGAAAAGGGAAGAAAAATTACAAGTCCAGGAAAAATTCAAGTTCCTCATTGATTTCTTTCTTTTTAAACTAGGCAGAGAATCAACATGAAAATATAGTTAAGACTGGGAGGATGGGGACAAGGGTGTGGACTGCAGATAAGACGACAGTGTTCTAAGGTAGGGAAAAAATTGAGACTATTCCAGAGAAAGCTTGAATGACTAGGGAGGGTCAAGCACTAAGAAAGATCATCAGATTCATGTTGAGGTTTGCCAGAAAACAACAAAATTCTGTAAAGCAATTAGCCTTCAATAAAAAATTAATTTAAAAAAAAGATAATCAAAAGAGGAAGTCAAAAGACTTTCTCTGTTAAGGTCCAGATAGCAAATATCTTGGGTTTTGCAGACCAAGCAGCCTCTGTTGTGTTTACTCAATTCCGCCACAGTGAACGGAGAAGGCAATGACACCCCACTCCAGCACTCTCGCCTGGAAAATCCCACGGACGGAGGAGCCTGGTGGGCTGCAGTCCATGGGGTCGCTAAGGGTCGGACACGACTCAGCGACTTCACGTTCACCTTTCACTTTCATGCATTGGAGAAGGAAATGGCAATCCACTCCACTGTTCTTGCGTGGAGAATCCCAGGGACAGGGGAGCCTGGTGGGCTGCCATCTATGGGGTCGCACAGAGTCGGACACGACTGAAATGACTTGGCAGCAGCAGCAGCAGCAGCAGCAGCCACAGTGAAAGCAGCTACAGTCGCTATATAGATGAACAGGCATGTCCAAGCTGCAATAAAAATTTAGCTAACAAAACAGGTGGCAGTCAGATTCGGCCCACGTGTTGCAGCTGGCCAATCCATGATGTGAAGCGTGTAATGATTCCATTTTTCTCTCCTACAAAATAGGCTGTTCTATCAGGTTTAGACAACCACCATATCTAACAGTTAGCCCTCTGAATCCTCAGTCCCGCACCCACAGATTCAACCAACCATGGACCTTCCATGCAGAATCCAGGAATAGAGAGCCTGCTAGATATCGCTCGTTGGAGGAGATCCCATAGAGGAGGGGCACCAGGAATTTAAGAGACGAAGCTAATAATCATAGCCACTCATTGGGCATTTACTATGTGCTAGATAAGGTATAGGCACTTTGCATGTATTATTTCTAACAGTTGACACCATACGAGCAAGAAATGTTATTATTACCGTTATTCAGTGAGGTCTGATGCCCTTGGCTGCCAATAAACAAGAAATCTTGCCCTGCTTCTTAACTTTAAGGTGGCCATGGTTAAGAATGGCCATGTGACTTGCTTTATCCAATAAGATGTGAGCACTTGTAATAAGCCATTCCTGAAGGAAACTTTTTCATTGTAGTGACCAGTTCTCTGCAGCGAGCTGATCTGCATGTCCGTGAGATGGAAGCAATCTGGAAGGCTGCGCCAACCAGGCTATATTCTGCACTGGAGCGTTGTACGAAGTCTTCAGTGGACTCCAGGTGAGAATAAAATTGATTTTTGTTGTGCTAAGTCACTGATGTTCTGGGTAGCTTCTGTTGTTACTACTGCAGCGTGACTTAGCCTGACCTCACCGATAAGGAAACTGAGACTCAGAAAATGAGTAACTCACCAAGGATATACAGCAAATAAGCGGCTGGTGTTGCACTAAACCCAGATCTTTCTGACTCTAAATCCTGGTTTCTTCTCTGCTATAAAATATAAAGAAATTTGTATTCTCCCAGAAGAAAGGAAGGAGAAGGCCATGGCAACCCACCCCGGTACTCCTGCCTGGAGAATCCCATGGAGGGAGGAGCCTGGCGGGCTGCCGTCCATGGGGTCTCGAAGAGTCGGACACGACTGAGCAGCTTCACTTTCACTTTTCACTTTCACGCATTGGAGAAGGAAATGGCAACCCACTCCAGTGTTCTTGCCTGGAGAATCCCAGGGACGGGGGAGCCTGGTGGGCTGCCGTCTATGGGGTAGCACAGAGTCGGACACGACTGAAGCGGCTTAGCAGCAGCAGCAGCAGAGGAAAGGAGCCACAGTCATCATTTTCCAAAATGGAATTTACATTTGCTTTGAAGTAGAGCCCACACCCTCGCCGCGCTCTCTGAGCCCTGCGGCATTTTCCCCGTGCATCCCTCTACGGTCCCTCATGCTGTCTCACCCTGCGCTTCTCTTGCTGTGCGGCCACCCTGGCCTCCTTTCAGTTCTCTGAACTTTTCAAAGCCTTCTTCTTAGGGATTTCACATATATGACTCCCTAAATCCAGGGTGTTTCACCTCCAGTCTTCCTGGCTGGCTTCTTGTATCCTTTAAAGTCAACTTAATGTTCCTTCCTTGGATACACCTTCTCTAAGCACACTCAAGAGCTCCCTCTCCCATATTCCATATTCTGTTACTGAATTCTCCTTCCTTCCTTCGTCTTTATTCCTTCTTGGATTTGTATACATGTTTGGTTACTTACTTATTGTATCTTGCCCAGGAGGGTCAGAACTCTGCCAAATCCTTTTAGCCCTGTATACCAAACTTTAGCAGAGTATACAGTGTACAACAGGACCTCATAACTATTTACTGACTGAGTGAAGGTCAGTATCTAATTTAATATTTATTTCAGATATAGATAAGTGGAAAGATTGATTCAGCAATCTAGTTTTTCCATCTGGAGAGCTACATGATTCTGAACATTTAGGTTTATGTCAACTGGCCATGATCCTCCAGTGACAGAGCAAAAATAACCTCTCTGATGAGTAAGATGTCATTGTGGACTGGCCCCTATCCCCAAAATCAGGGGATAAAGGTTCACGTCCAAAAATGAAACATGTTGGATACAGCCAGTATTACTTTGAGGGGAATAAATAAAGTATCACCAGATCTGTATTCATTCAATATCTATTAAAGGCATCACTAACCAGTTATTGATTTTTTTAAGAGATCATACTAACCGAATAAAAAGTTAGACCAAATGAGGCAACAAGCCTTTGTGGAAAGAAATCCAGATGTGGAAGCAGCTTCCTAGAAGTATGGAAATGGAAAAGATGAATCTGAGGGGGGTGGGTATGTGTGCTTGTGTGCAGGCACATGTGTAAGTACTTAATCTGAAGAAAGATGACATCTGTCCATAGATAGAGAGTAGGTGGTAGTGAAAGGACTAGGTAGTTGGAGAGATTCTTGAGAGCGACAGTGTGGCGCGATGAATTGCTCATGGGGTTTGTAGTTTCACATACTTTGGCAGAAAAGTCAACTACAACACTTACTAGCTGTATGACACTGATCAAACTATTTAATTTGTCTGAGCCTTGCTTTCCTTATCTTTAAAATGGGAATGACAACCTCTACTTCATCTGGCCCTCACAAGAATTAAAGACTTCTGATGTAAGGTCTGTGACAACAGGATACTTGCTGTTTGTTATTGTAAGACACCCATTACACAAGAGTGGCTAAATACCATGGCAACGCATAGTTTCAGGGACGTGTGGACTCATTGGGCCCTGAGAGGCGTCACTTTGTAGAGTCTCTGGAAGCCTGGCTGATGCTCATCTTCAGCAGCAGAGCCTCCTCCCTCCCTGCATCTGAGGCGGTCCACTCTGATGGAGACATATGCCGCTGCCAAGCCCCTGCTCAGGGGTCTCCAGGGAAGCAGCGGCATGGCAGTGTGGGAGCTGGCCCTGTGCTCCCTCTGCCTGAGAGGTGTTATGTACATAGGAAGCTGTAATTACTATAATTAGCTCAGCTTCTGGCTCCTTAACAAGAGCAGTCGCACCTGACTCTCTAAGGCAACTGACCCTGAATCTGGCCATCTGAGCCCTTGGAGAAAAAAAAAAAAAACAGACAAGGAGGCACGGTGGAGAGAATTGGGTTGATCAGAGTGTGGCCAAGTACTCCTGGAAATAGCTGCCTCCAGCTGGGGGCAGCACCAACAGGGTGGAAAGTCAAAGTCTTCTTCATGGCAGGGGACAGCTGATGACTGATGCGACATCTGGATGACGGAAGCACGATTTTCATGCTGCAGGAAATGCCCAGATTCAAGCAGCTAAAAGCTTTTGGTTGAGATTTGCATACAAGCTCTGCCGCCTACTAGCCGTGTGTCCCTGAGCATACGTCATCATCTCTCTTAACATTTTCTCCACTGCAAGAGGATGTTACGAAGATCCAATAAGAAACTGGATGCAAAGGGCTGAGCACAGCACCCGGCTTCTGGAAATGATGTTATGCATCACTTTATTTAATCCTCACAGCAGGTCTCTCAGTCGGGACCATCATTCCTATTTTATAGGCTAGAAAATGGGCTCTGAGAAGGCTGTAAGTTCCGTTGGCCATGGCGTGGGTGAGATTTCAGTCTCCATCCGGCATGCCTTCAAGTGACGAGGTCAGAGAGGACAATGGCCACAACAGAAACATTACCAGGAATGCTGGTTACAACCACCGTCTGGGGGAACCCTTTCTGTACCAACATCTGTTATAGGCACTATAATAACTGTACCATTTAATATTCCCTACTACCCTATACGAATTACAGCACTTAAATCAGTGCCTTTCAAACTTCAATGTGCAAATGAATTACTGGGTATATTAAAACAGTGGCTCTGAGAAGGACCTGAGGTTCAAAACCTCTGATAAATTTTCAGGTGATGTTGATGCTGCTGGTTTCAGGACCACACTTTGAGTAACAAGGGCTTAAGAGACCAACCCAAACTCACCCAATTATCAACAAACAGAGACAAGACGGGAACCAAGGTCTGACTCCAGAATCTATGTTCTTTTTTCTACCTTAATAATTGTGGTAGATTTTGCAGAGGAAGTGGCTCTGGAGAAGGTCCTTGAAAGACTGCCCAAGAAAATAGGTCCCCGGCCCCCACGACTGCTTTAATGGATAGACAAGGCTTATTTTTAATGAACACTATCCATCTACTTTCTAATCATGTGCTCAGTTTCTTAAATGCCACTGGTTTATGTCACTGGGTGAACTGTCTCTGCCGCTTTCTTTACACATTTGCTTAACAAATCCTTTTACTCATAAGGTAAAGACATTATAAACCCTGAGTTACTAAAGTGAAAATAAGGAACTTTTACCATATTCAATGCAGGTATGCTGCAATGCTGATGTTAGATACCCTGTCCTAACTCAGGATTGCGGGTGAGACCTATAGGTCCAGCCTAAAAGGTGGCATTTGAGAGCTTTTAATCGCAAGAGACCTACTTTCTTAGTCAAACTCGGTGATCTTCACACACAGACTCAACTTCAGTCAGCCTCAAGCTCTTGTGCTTCTGCACCTTGCACACCTGCTGTGTCAGAACCAAAACAATCCTTAAATAAGAAAATGTTAACCTAAGAAGGGGCTTTTAAAAATACGCCACCTACAAGAGATATACGGTAAGCTCTAGAGCACATGCAAGGAAAATAAGTAAAAAATACTTCAAAAATTAAACTATTACACTAAAAAGATTCACTAAGTACTAAAAAGAGTCATAAAGCAGGCAGAGAGGAACAGAAAAACATGAGGCATATAAGGAACACATTTAACCATGGCAGTGCCTTCATGGACTCATTTTGCAGTGATCGGGCAGAAAACTCTACCACGGTTTCATTTTGATTTTTTGAGGAAAGTCTTACTATACACACAACTTCCCACTGGGATAGCAAACATAGTATGTTCACCAAAATGAAACTTTATAAGAATAACCCTAAAGATTAGTTGCACCCGTAATGCTCAAAATGATCCCAAAAGATATTGGACAATGCAATAATAAGAAAAATAAGAATCAAATGTTGGAAAGAAGGAGACAACACAATAAGAAGCGAGGTGGCCTACATGGTAGAGAGAATGGATGATGAAGTCACATTTAGATTAAAACCTTGGCTCTCCCACTCATTATCCGAGAAACCCTGGGCATGCTTATTAACCTCAATGCTTCAACTGCTCCACCTGTAAAATTTATATAGTGATAATGTTAATAATAGGACCCACTCATAGGATTTGTGTGCATATAAATAGCTATAAAATGCTTGAAACGTAAGTGCATGCATAAGTATTTGCTCTTATTCAGACAATGTGATTATCTTCACAGTTTACATGAAAAAATCCAAAGGAGGCAATGGTCTAATCACTAGAACTAGTAAAATAGGACCCCAGTAAAATTTCCTGACAGAACATCAACAAGAAAGGACTGACTGTGTTTCTTTATGCTTGCAATGATCAGTGCAATAATGCAACCACAATGCAATAACAAAAAGAAGAAAAGGAGAGACATTGATCTGTCCACACTAGAAAGATGCTGAAAGAATCTGATCATGAATAATCAGAGAATGAGTTAAACTAGGAAGAAAGGAGGGAGAAAGGGTGATCTTCCAGATCTAGGTGTTCTCTCTTTACTTAGTAGAGACAGAAAAGGGAGATCCAGAGGGCCTGGCTTGCATCTGATTTCTGAGGCTGTTACCAGTGAGCCAAGCTCACGTGACCAGTGAGTGTGTCCATGACTGGAAACTCCTCACCATCCTCAAGGTGGGAATCATAGCAGGAAAGGCACACATCTGACCTCACTGCTTTCACTGCCCCCATAATCTCTCATCCTATCCATCCCACAAACACACACACATCCTCCTCCTTACCCTGATTGTTTCTGCTTCCCCTTGACCATCTGAAAAATTCCGCCTTATTTCCCGAGATCTCAGAAGACACCTCCTCTGTAAATCCTTCCCTGGTTACCCCATGGAGAGTCCAAAACCTTCTGCCTTGCCCTTTGTCCACATTATATTTATATTTGTCTGAAAAAGGAATCAAGAGCCTAGAAAACCTGAACAGACATTTCTATTCACCAACTAATTGCTTGATTTATTCCCTTTCTTTATATTAAACCAGAGAGATTGGGAAAGCATCACATATGTCTTCCAGAGAAAGCAGAAGGACTTGTGATGAGGCCAGCCTCTCAATACTTCAGACAGGGGAATTCAGAAAATGAGGTAAACACAGAAATAGAGACATTGTGTTGTCTCAAATCCTGTTTCCTTAGGAATTTGGACTTGGAGCAGATGTTTGCAAAGTAATGTTCAGCTATGAGAGCAGGAAAATGATGAACTATTCCTGGGCAATCCAAGGAAGACAGGAAATGCCAAGGGACGTGCTCAGCTTACTCTCATGTTGCAGACGCTTGGGTCATGTTTAGAAAATCCATAAAAAAACAGCTTTGGCTTCAATAGAGAAAGAGCTGAGAATGGTGCAAGATAATGATGCTTTCAGCACCAAAAACTGAAATCACCTTGCCCTTTGAGTCAAATGATTAATCCACAAAGATCTGGAAACCAATATTCAGCTGTTCAAAAAGTATCTCTTCTCCCTTCATTCACATTCAAAAAATATCTAACCACATGTAAGGAGATGGAGATGCAACACTTGACTTGCTCGCTTAGCTTGCTTATGGCTTAGTAGGGTCAAAAACAAATAATCTAAAAATAACTATGGAATTATAAATATGACCAGTGCAATGAAAGAGAGGTGCAGATGGCAATAAGAGTGTACAGTTAAGGGATGAGCCTAGTTCAGAGGTGGGGAGAGACTGTAGAGGGACACATCCCTGGGAAATGATATTGAACCTGAGACTGAAGCATAAGAGGATTCATGCAGGTCAAGAGTGGGGTCAAGGTCATTCAAGGCCATGAGTAGCATGTAGAAAAATCTCTTAAGGTGGGAGGTGTTTGGAAACTTCAAGAAATAAGAGAAAGTCAGCACAGCGATAACAGCAGGTGTTATGTATAGTGGCACAACTGAAGCTGAGATTATATGCACCGAAGCCCTAGAGACCATGATTGTGGACATTATCCTCAGAGCACTTCAGGAAATTGAGTTGGAGGATGACAAAATCTTTGACAAAGGAGGCAAGAATATAAAATGGGGAAAAGACAATGTCTTTAACAAGTGGTGCTAGGAAAACTGGTCAACCACTTGTAAAAGAATGAAACTAGAACACTTTCTAACACCACACACAAAAATAAACTCAAAATGGATTNGGACACCTTATCTTTGACAAAGGAGGCAAGAATATACAATGGAGAAAAGACAATCTCTTTAACAAGTGGTGCTGGGAAAACTGGTCAACCACTTGTAAAAGAATGAAACTAGAACACTTTCTAACACCACACACAAAAATAAACTCAAAATGGATTAAAGATCTAAACTTAAGACCAGAAACTATAAAACTCCTAGAGGAGAACATAGGCAAAACATTCTCCGACATAAATCACAGCAGGATCCTCTATGACCCACCTCCCAGAATATCGGAAATAAAAGCAAAAATAAACAAATGGGATCTAATTAAACTTAAAAGCTTCTGCACAACAAAGGAAACTATAAGCAAGGTGAAAAGACAGCCTTCAGAATGGGAGAAAATAATAGCAAATGAAGCAACTGACAAACAACTAATCTCAAAAATATACAAGCAACTCCTGCAGCTCAATTCCAGAAAAATAAATGACCCAATCAAAAAATGGGGCAAATAAGTAAACAGACATTTCTCCAAAGAAGACATACAGATGGCTAACAAACACATGAAAAGATGCTCAACACCACTCATTATCAGAGAGTTGCAAATCAAAACCACAATGAGGTACCATTTCTCTCCAGTCAGAATGGCTGTGATCCAAAAGTCTACAAGCAATAAATGCTGGAGAAGGTGTGGAGAACTTGCCTTTCAAAATTTCTTCCTAGTAAGTTTCTGTTGCAATGGTCAACTAGAGGTCCCCATCCATACTGAAGCTCTGAAACTATTCCTTCTCACACACATATCTCAGCTTTATCACCTTCCACGGCACCTATGTTTTCTTTTTCACCCTCAACCAAAATATTTAAATTACTCTACGTTATATGGTGTTATTCTTCAGTGTAATAGTTTTGCCTTTTTGTGAGATATGAAATCTCCTTAAGAGGAACAACTGACTCTTCGAGTTAGAAAACACCAAGCAATCATTTAGTCCCTAAACCCATGCTATTTAAAGAGGACCTTGAAACATTTCTGAGAAGAGGTGTGTCTTCTCTGCTTGAATACTTCTCAGTGATGGGACATTTCCTGCCTCTGATATATGACTTAAACAGTCCTTTTATGGTTTTATTTCACCATATTAGCATTATACATGAATACGACCCCATAATGCTATCCTTAATCCTTCTCCCACTGGAAAATGAAAAGATCCGCTGTATATATGTATATATATTGGAGCACAGTTGAGTCACAATGCTGTGTTAGTTTCAGGTGTACCATAAAGGGATTCGGTTATACATATACATGTATCTATTCTTTTTCAAATTCTTTTCCCATTTATGTTATTACAGAATATTAAGCAGAGTTCCCTGTGCTATACAGTAAGGTCCTTGCTATTTATCTATTAACAACAGAGAAGATCAATGAAACTAAAAGCTGGTTCTTTGAAAAGATAAACAAAATTGGTAAAACTTTTAACTACGCTTATCAAGAAAAAGAGAGGCACCTCAAATCAATAAAATTAGAAATGCAAAAGGAGAGATCACAATGGACAACAGAGAAACACAAAAGATCTTAAGAGACTGCTATAAGCAAACATATATCAATAAAATAGACACCCAGAAGAGGCCAAATCCTTAGAAAGGTACAATCTTCCAAGGCTGAACCAGGAATAAATATAAAATGTGAACAGATCACAAGTAATGAAATTTAAACTGTGATTTTAAAAATCCCACAAACAAATGTCCAGGACTAGATGGTGAATTCTATTAAACGTTTAGAGAAGAACTATGTTTCTGAAACTATTTCAAAAAATTGTGGAAGAAGGAACATTCCCAAACTTTTTTTATGAGGTAACCATCACCCCAGTACCAAAACCAGACAAAGATGCCCCCAAAAGAGAGAAAATTACAGGCAAATATCACTGCTAAGCGTACACACAAAAATTCTCAACAAAAGGAATACTTTTTATTTCAGTTGGCCTGGAGTAACTTTTTCCATCCCCTCACTTCCAGTTTGCCTGTGTCCCTAGATCTGAAGTGGGTCTCCAGTAGACAGCACATACATGGGTCTTGTTTTTGAATCCATTCAGCCAGTCTCTTTTGGTTGGAGCTTTTAATCCACTTATATTTAAGGTAATTAACACTGTGTGTGTTCTTCCTGCCATTTTGTTGATTGTTTTGCATTTGTTTTTGTGGGCCTTTTTTCCCCTTCCTCTTTTGTTCACTTTTTTTATGATCTGACGATTAATTTTAGTGCTGTGTTTAGATTCCTTATTCTCTCTTGTGTGTGCATCTACTGAGCTTTTCAGTTTGCAGTTACCATGAAGTGTTGATATAGCAGATTATATATAAATGAGATTGTGTTAAGTTTCTGGTCTTTAATCTCAAATGAATTTCCAGTATCCCACATTTCTGCTCTCCTGTTTTCACAGCTGCTGGTTTTGCTGACATACTTCTGTGCAGATGATTTCCTACCTTTACCACAGTGTACTTTTTTCTACCTTTACTAGTGTACTCTTCCATTCATAATTTTCTTGTTTCTAATTGTGGCCTTTTTTCTTTCTTTCTTCTTTTTTTTTTTTTTTTGAGGCACTATNCAGCTGCTGGTTTTGCTGACATACTTCTGTGCAGATGATTTCCTACCTTTACCACAGTGTACTTTTTTCTACCTTTACTAGTGTACTTTTCCATTAATAATTTTCTTGTTTCTAATTGTGGCCTTTTTTCTTTCTTTCTTCTTCTTTTTTTTTTTTTTTGAGGCACTATAATACTTTCTTTTTTTTTTTATTTAAATTTATTTATTTAATTGGAGGCTACTTACTTTACAATATTGTATTGGTTTTGCCATTTTGTTCCACCTGGAGAAGTTCCTTTAGCATTTGTTGCAAAGCTGGTCTGGTGATACTGAATTCTCTGAGCTTTTGCTTCTCAGCAAAGCGTTTGATTTTTCCACCAGATCTGAATGAGAGCCTTGCTGGGTAGGATGTTCTTGGTTGTAGGTTCTCCACTTTTGGCACTTTAAGTATATTGTGTCACTCCCTTCTGACCTGCAGAGTTTCTGCTGAGAAATCAGCTGACAACTTTATGGAAATCCCCTTGTTATTTGTTGTTTATCTCTTGCTGCTGTTTAATAATTTTTCATTGTCTTTAATTTTTGTTAACTTGATTACTATGTGTCTTACATGGTCCTCCTTCAGTTTATCCTGCTTGGGACTCTCTGCATTTCCTAGACTTGGGTAACTGTTTCCTTTCCCATATTAGGGACGTTTTCATCTATTATCTCTTCAAATATTTTTTCAGGCCCCTTCTCTCCATCTTCCCCTTTTAGGACCCTATAATGCAAATGTTGGTGTGTTTAATGTTGTCCCAGAGGTCCTAATTTCTCTTCCTTCTTTTTTCTTTAATTGGTTCTGAAGCAGTGATTTCTACCATTCTCTCTTCCAACTCACTTACCCATTCTTCTCCCTCAGTTATTCTGCAAGTAATTTCTTAAGTTATGATTTTTCATTTCAGTTATTGTATTGTTCATCTGATTGTTTTTTCTTTAGTTCTTCCAGGTCTTTGTTAAATATTTCCTATATCTTCTTGATTTCTCTCCAAGGTCTTGGATCATCTTTGCTATCATTACTCTGAATTCTTCCTCAAGTAGTCTGCCTACCTCCACCTAATGCAATTGTTCTTCTGGGGTTTCATCCTGTTCCTTCATCTGAAACACGTTCCTCTGATGTCTCATTTTGTTTACCTTTCTGTGACTGCAGTTTCTATTCTGCAGGCTTGTAGTTATTCTTGCTTTGGCTGTCTCCCCCCTGGTGGATGAGGTTTTCTAAGAGGCCTGTGCAGGATTCCTGGTGAGAGGGACTGGCTCCTGCCCACTGGTGGGGAAAGCTTGGTCCTCTGGTAGGCAGGATCGTGTCAAGGGTTGTGTGTAGTGGGCAACTGTGTGCTCAGGAAGACTTTAAGCAACCTGTCTGCTGACAGGTAGGGCTGTTCTCCTGCTCTGTTGGCTGTCTGGCCTGAGGCGTGCCAGCACTGGAGCCTTCAGGCTGTTCAGTTCAGTTCAGTTGCTCAGTCACGTGCAGCTCTTTGCGATCCCATGGACTGCAGCACACCAGGCTTCCCTGTCCATCATCAACTCCTGGATCTTGCTCAAACTCATGTCCATCGAGTAGGTGATGCCATCCAGCCATTTCATCCCCTGTTGTCCCCTTCTCCTCCTGCCTTCAATCTTTCCCAGAATCAGGGTCTTTTCAATGAGTCAGTTCTTCAAATGAGTCGGTCCTTCGCATCAAGTGGCGAAAGTATTGGAGTTTCAGCTTTAGCATCAGTCCTTTCAATGAATATTCTAGACTGATATCCTTTAGGATTGACGGGTTTGATATCCTTGCGGCCCAAGGGACTCTCAAGAGTCTTCTCCAACACAGGCTTTTGGGTGGGGCCGAGTCTTGGCGAGAAAATGGCAGCCTCCAGGAGGGTTCATGCTAATGAGTGTGCCAGCGAAGTACCACCACCAGCATGTCTGCTTCTGCAGCAAGCCACAGTGGCTGTGTCCACAGGAGAACCTTCAATACTAGCAGATGAGTCTGACCCCGTCTCTTAAGAGATCACTGCTCTCTTCCCTGGGTCCTGGTGCTCACAGGACCTTATGAGCATCCTCCAAGAATGGTATTTATGTTTCCTTCAATCCTGTGGAATTCCTGTAATCAAACCCTGCCAGCCTTCAAAGCTAGATTCTCTGGGGTCTCTTCCTCCCACTGCCAGACGCCCAGGCTGAGAAGCTTGACGTGGGACTCAGAACTTTCACTTCTGTGGGAGAACTTCTGTGATATAATTATTTTCCAGTTTGGGGTTTGCCCACCTTGCTGGTATGGTATTTGATTTTACCATGATTGCACCCCTCCTACCACTTGAGTAATGTGTCAATCAACTTTATGCACTCTCTGCTTTGTAATAATCTCACCACAAACAATATCAAATACATCGTTTGACTTAAGAGTAAGTATGTTAATATATATTTTCCCCCATTAGATGTCTGACAAATGCTTCTGTTTAAGGACTCTTCCCTAGATAAACAGAAACACAGCAGAAGCCACAATGAAATAAAGCTGGGAGGGAATTTGCCCTCTGGAAGGGGCAAGGGGCTGAAAGATAAAGGTTTTGACATAACCTCATAGACCAGCCCATTTAGAAACAAAAGGATTCCAGCGGAACAAGAAGTACAGCTAAGTCTCATAAGTTAATCGCCACCTTCCCATCTTCAAATTCTCTCAGTTCAGTTCAGTTCGGTCGCTCAGTCCTCTCCGACTCTTTGCGACCCCATGAATCGCAGCACGCCAGGCCTCCCTGTTCATCACCATCTCCCGGAGTTCACTCAGATTCATGCCCATAGAGTCTGTGATGCATTCCAGCCATCTCATCCTCGGTCGTCCCCTTCTCCTCCTGCCCCCAATCCCTCCCAGCATCAGAGTCTTTTCCAATGAGTCAACTCTTTGCATGAGGTGGCCAAAGTACTGGAGTTTCAGTTTTAGCATCCTTCCTTCCAAAGAAATCCCAGGGCTGATCTCCTTCAGAATGGACTGGTTGGATCTCCTTGCAATTCCAAGGGACTCTCAAGAGTCTTCTCCAAACCACAGCTCAAAAGCATCAATTCTTTGGCGCTCAGCCTTCTTCACAGTCCAACTCTCACATCCATACATGACCACAGGAAAAACCATAGCCTTGACTAGGCGGACCTTAGTCGGCAAAGTAATGTCTCTGCTTTTGAATATACTATCTAGGTTGGTCATAACTTTTCTTCCAAGGAGTAAGCGTCTTTTAATTTCATGGCTGCAGTCACCATCTGCAGTGATTTTGGAGCCCCCCAAAATAAAGTCTGACACTGTTTCTACTGT
>SJYX01022413.1:8051-23340 GCA_006410675.1 Oreotragus oreotragus
ACTGCAGCATGCCAGGCTTCCCTGTCCATCACCAACTCCTAGAGTTTACTCAAACTCATGTCCATTGAGTCAGTGATGCCATTTAACCATCTCATCCTCTGTCGCCCCCTTCTCCTGTCCCCAATCCCTCCCAGCATGAGGGTCTTTTCTAATGAGTCAGTTCTTTGCATCAGGTGGCCAAATACTGGAGTTTCAGCTTCAGCATCAGTCTTTCCAATGAATATTCAGGATTATTCAAAAGTAGAGACATTACTTTGCCGACTAATGTCCATCTAGTCAAGGCTATGGTTTTTCCTGTGATCAGGTATGGATGTGAGAGTTGGACTGTGAAGAAGGCCGAGAGCCGAAAAATTGATGCTTTTGAACTGTGGTGTTGGAGAAGACTCTTGAGAGTCCCTTGGACTGCAAGGAGATCCAACCAGTCCATTCTGAAGATCAGCCCTGGGATTTCTTTGGAAGGGACAATGCTAAAGCTGAAAGTCCAGTAGTTAGGCCACCTCATGTGAAGAGTTGACTCATCGGAAAAGACTCTGATGCTGGGAGGGATTGGGGGCAGGAGGAGAAGGGGACGACAGAGGATGAGATGGCTGGATGGTATCACTGACTCGATGGACATGAATCTGAGTAACTCTGGGAGTTGATGATGGACAGGGAGGCCTGGCATGCTGCCATTCATGGGGTCACAAAGAGTCGGATACGACTGATCGACTGAACTGAACTGAACTGAATGCATTTTAGGTCCATGTGTGTTGCAAATGGAAGAATTTCACTTTATTTTATAGGTAAGTAATATTCCATTGTGTATGAAAAATGATAGTGAAAGTGGCTCAGTCCTTTCCCACTCTTTGAGACCCCATGGACTATCCAGTCCATGGAATTCTCCAGGTCAGAATTCTGGAGTTGGGTAGCCTCTCCCTTCTCCACGGAATCTTCCCAACCCAGGGATCAAACCCAGGTCTCTCACATTTCAGGCAGATTGTTTACCAGTGGAGCCAAGGGAAGCCCAAGCATACAGGAGGTGGTAGCCTGTTCCTTCTCCAGCAGATCTTCCAACCTAGGAATCAAACTGGGGTCCCTGCACTGCAGGTAGATTCTTCACCAGCTAAGCTACTGGGGAAGCCCCCAAATGATGATGCACACTACGAGCCAGCCAGGAGTCGAACCTGGACTCTTCTGATCCATAGTCAGACTTGTATTTTGTATATACACCACAACTTGTTCATTCATCTGTTTGGACACTTAGGCTGCTTCCCTATCTTGTCCATAATAAATAATACTGTTGTGAACTTCGGGGTGCATATATTTTTTTGAATTAATATTTTCATTTTCTTCAGACACATACCCAGGAGTGGAATTGCTGAATTATATGGTATTTTTACTCTTAGCTTTTTGAAGAACCTCTGTACTGTTTCTATAGAGCCTACACCAATTAAAAATTTCATCAATACTCTACCAGTGTTCCCTGTTTTTCCTTCCTCTTCACCAACATTTGGTATTTGTGCTATTTATTTTCTCTTTGTCTTTGTGGTGTTTTTGACGATGTCATTTTGACAGATGTTAGGTGATATTTCTTTGTAGGTTTGATTTTCATCAAACCTGATGACTAGCAATGTTAAGAAAATTTTCATATGCCTGTTAGAAATCCATGTCTTCTTTAGAAGAATGTCTGTTTTCAAGAATCAGTACTAAGATATTGATTGTGCATACAAACACACACACACACACAGACAGAAACACTGGAAAAGTCCTCCTTGATAACCCTTCTCTCATCAAGTTCTTCCTAAAATGAGAAAGTTGAGAATTCCTGAGAACAAACAGGAATAAAAGCAGTGATAGCTTAAACAAATAATTCTTTATTTCTTTAGAGAGAAAAAATGAACTATGATTTGGTTGGAGGAAGACTGGGGAAAAAATTCCGAAAGACATGGGAATTCCATCAGTCCCTGCAAGAAGATTCATTTCAGAAATAATTCTTTCTCTAATCTCACTAAAGAAAGATAGCAGACTTTTCTCTTCCTTCTTGTGAACTTTCACCTCAATGCAAAAGTCTGACCAGGGCTCAGAAAACATCTATCTACACCACTGTTAAGAGATCCCGTGACTACATTTTTGAGTATTAATGTATCACTATGAATGTAATCACTGTGAATTTTTTAAAGCTGGACAAACAGACCACGGGTTTCCCTGGTGGCTCAGACAGAAAAGAATCAGCCTACAATACAGAAGACCTGGGTTTGATTCCTGAGTCAAGAAGATACCCTAGAGAAGGGGATGGCTACCCACTCCAGTATTCTTGCCTGAAGTATTCCATGGTCAGAGGAGCCTGGCAGGCTAGAGTCCATGGGGTCGCAAAGAGTTACACGTAACTGACCAACTTGCACTTTCAAAGAGACCACTTCAGTGAAATATAATTACTACAGAAAATGTTTAAAATGTGATATAATGTGGCTATCCAAAAACATTTATTTAGCAATTAGGTAAGATTGAGAATTTTCCACAGTTTATTGTGATCCACACAGTCAAAGGCTTTGGCATAGTCAATAAAGCAGATGTTTGTCTGGAACTCTCTTGCTTTTTCCATGATCCAGAGGATATTGGCAATTTGATTTCTGGTTCCTCTGCCTTTTCTAAGTCCAACTTGAACATCTGGGAGTTCACAGTTCACATATTGCTGAAGCCTGGCTTGGAGAATTTTGAGCATTACTTTACTAGCGTGTGAGATGAGTGCAATTGTGCTGTAGTTTGAGCATTCTTTGGCATTGTCTTTCTTTGGGATTGGAATGAAAACTGACCTTTTCTGTCCTGTGGCCACTGCTGAGTTTTCCAAATTTACTGGCATATTGAGTGCAGCACTTTCACAGCATCATCTTCCAGGATTTGAAACAGCTCAACGGGAATTCCATCACCTCCACTAGCTTTGTTCTTAGTGATGCTTTCTAAGGCCCACTTGACTTCACATTCCAAGATGTCTGGCTCTAGATTAGTGATCACATCCTCATGATTATCTGGGTCGTGAAGATCTTTTCTGTACAGTTCTTCTGTGTATTCTTGCCACCTCTTCTTAATATCTTCTGCTTCTGTTAGGTCCATACCATTTCTATCCTTTATCGAGCCCATCTTTGCATGAAATGTTCCCTTGGTATCTCCAATTCTCTTGAAGAGATCTCTAGTCTTTCCCATTCTGTTGTTTTCCTCTATCTCTTTGCATTGATTGCTGAAGAAGGCTTTCTTATCTCTTCTTGCTATTCTTTGGAACTCTGCATTCAGATGCTTATATCTTTTCTTTTCTCCTTTGCTTTTCGCCTCTCTTCTTTTCACTGCTATTTGTAAGGCTTCTCCAGACAGCCATTTTGCTTTTTTGCATTTCTTTTCCATGGGGATGGTCTTGATCCCTGTCTCCTGTACAATGTCACGAACCTCATTCCATAGTTCATCAGGCACTCTATCAGATCTAGGCCCTTAAATCTATTTCTCACTTCCACTGTATAATCATAAGGGATTTGATTTAGCTCATACCTGAATGGTCTAGCGGTTTTCCCTACTTTCTTCAATTTGAGTCTGAATTTGGCAATAAGGAGTTTATGATCTGAGCTGTATATTGTCACCCTGCTTATTTAACTTCTATGCAAAGTACATCATGAGAAACGCTGGGCTGGAAGAAGCACAAGCTGGAATCAAGATTGTCGGGAGAAACATCAATAACCTCCCTTATGCAGAAAGTGAAGAAGAACTAAAAAGCCTCTTGATGAAAGTCTAAGTGGAGAGTCAGAAAGTTGGCTTAAAGCTAAACATTCAGAAAACTAAGTTCATGGCATCTGGTCCCATCACTTCATGGCAAATAGGTGGGGAAATAGTGGAAACAGTGTCAGACTTCTGGGCTCCAAAATCACTGTAGATGGTGACTGCAGCCATGAAATCAAAAGATGCTTACTCCTTGGAAGGAAAGTTATGACCAACCTAGATAGCATATTCTTAAGCAGAGACATTACTTTGCCAACAAAAGTCCGTCTTGTCATGGCTATGGTTTTTCCAGTGGTCATGTATGGATCTGAGTTGAACTGTGAAGAACTGAGTGCCAAAGAACTGATGCTTTTGAACTATGGTGTTGGAGAAGACTCTTGAGAGTCCCTCGTGTTGAGACCTGACTCATGACAGGCCTCAAGGACTAAAGTGGGCAAGAGCTACAATTACGGGAAAAACTGGGTCACTGCCCAGAAGGAACTGAGATCATCCTCCCCCCGACCTTGGGGCTCAGCCGGTCAGCATGTTCCCAGACTCCCAGATAACATGAAAAGTCCCCTAAGCAAGCCCGTGAGCACGAAAAATTAGCCAATTAATAAATGCCTAATAACCCCTACAACCAATCCACCCCTGCCAACTCCCTGTCTTTGTTCTAAACCTATAAATACTGCTGTAATTCAGGGCTCGGGGCTCTTGCCCCACTCCCCTACATGGGATGTGGCGGGAGCCCTGGCTCGAGCCAGAAATACATTCCCTTTTTGCTTTTTCATTGCCGTGGATGTCTTGTTTTCTCAGTTTTGGGGACTTGGACTGCAGGCATAACACCTCGGACTGCAAGGAGATCCAACCAGTCTATTCTAAAGGAGATCAGTCCTGGGTGTTCTTTGAAAGGACTGATGCTAAAGCTGAAACTCCAATACTTTGGTCACCTCATTTCGAAGAGTTGACTCATTGGAAAAGGCTCTGATGCTGGGAGGGATTGGGGGCGGGAGGAGAAGGGGACAACTAAGGATGAGATGGCTGGATGGCATCAGCGACTCGATGGACATGAGTTTGAGTGAACTCCGGGGGTTGGTGATGGACAGGGAGGCCTGGTGTGTTGCAATTCATGGGGTTGCAATTAGCTGGACACAACTGAGCGACTGAACTGAACTGAACTGAAGATTGAGAAAAAAAAGTTGAAATTCTTCAATCAATTTATTTGGTTTCTTAAAACAAAGAAATAATGTTGAAAATAAAGTAACATGTATTTTGAAAATAATTTATTTCAGTCACAGTGAGAAGGAAACAAAAAGGAATAGACCTTTATACTGGGCTACCCCTATGGGCTAGAAATTATAGAAGTTATTGCAAATGTTGTATTGTTTAATTCTCACAATATTAATCAGGTGATTTTTTTAATGCGAAACTGAACTCCATAGAATTTCGTTTACTTGATAAGAGCTATTATGTAGAATCATAAGAATTATAATAAAATTCTGTGATCACACATACACACACTCACACACTTCACTATGGCAGGAAGAGCTAGAGTAGTCTTGACAGCAGCTCAAAGGTATCTAGGATCTGAAAAATGAGACTTCAGTGGAAAGAGCCATTGTATTCCTGAAGGAACGAATCTGTTTAATGAGACACTGATATAGGTTATATTGTTTAGTAATTAATAGATAAAATGTTTATTATTGAGACAGTTATATGCTTTACACTTAGTTGCATTTATTTTTCCACAATGATCTTGTATATGGTACAATTTTATAACAAGAGTATTTTAAGAAAATAAACATCACTTAAATATGCAATTCAAGTTTACACATCTAATATGTAGAGACAGGGCTTGAACTTAGACCCTCTGAACACAAAACTTTCATTCTTAGTACATATCATTTATGATATTTTTTCCTCAATTTCTTAATGAATATGGGCATCATGAATAAACTGAGACACAGCTCAGCACTCACTCTTTAGTGAAGGACTCCTAATATACAAACACTGTTGAAAAGCTTTCTTTCATTTTCTCAGTCAGTGGCAGAGTAAATGAGATTGTAAAATTTGGCAAAGGTGTTACATCAATACTGCTCTTTCTTGATGGGGCATCCATCATTTTACCATGGAGTACGGAAAATTAATTAAGATTTTCTAACATACATGATATTGGGGAAAATATGACACAAGGGAAATTGTTGATCCTCCTAATGAATGAAGGATGTTCAAATGGAAAAAAAAGAGAGGCAGCAAGGAAAACCGGTAAGAATGTTGTGGATAAGCACAGGTGTGTTAGATGCACCTACAGTAAGAGGCACTATAGAGGAGTGAGTGTGAATGTAAGAAGACTCAACAGCTTGGTGAGCACACAGTCATGGGGGCACGACAGTTCATAGGATTGAAATATGGAACTATTTTCTGAGGAAAGGAACATGAAGAGAATTTGTAAATGGGAAACCCATGGTTGGTGACATTGAGAAATAAGACAGTGCGAGCCTCATAGTCTAGGAAAACCCCAACACGATGGGGAGAAACACCCAGCGAGAGGGTTAAATTCCTGGGACTTGAGAAGGCTTTATATACAGAATGTTTTAACCCTATGACCCAATAGCCATTTTTAGGTTGATATCTTGAATAAGGATTTTGACAATTTCCATTATTAGGGTCATATAATGAATAAACATCTTGACAATTTTCATTTCCATAATTTCCAAGTTCTGATGGTAACTTTTTACATTTTTCACCACATATCCCCAGGATCCAGGCACGTTTCTTTGACACGTCTACTTCCCAGTAATGTCTCCCTGATGTGATAACTGGGGAGCCCAGGACACCAAAATCTTCATAATTATCACGCGAATATGCATTATAGCGTTGGTAACTGGATGCATATCTCACTTGTCTCCGATCCGGAGAAACGATATTTGCATGCTTGGGAGAATTCAGGGTTACCTCAACTGTTGAAAAATATAGGCTTGGGTTAGGGTAATGATGTAGATTTCTTGTGATATTTTGAGAGGGATCTTTAGAATGACTTGACTTGAAAAGTAATATGTTTGCGTGTGTTAGGAGGGAAAACATGGCTTAAAACATGAGACCTACTAGAAAATGAAAAATTCTAAAAGATGATGAGAACAGGGTGGCTTGATTATACTGTGATGTCTACTTACCCCAGTAGCGTTGCATATCTGTCAGCTCTGAAATGATAAAAAATCCACAATATTAAATATAAGCAATAGAGTCAGCCCTGAAATCTATTTTCTTCCAGATGAAGGGAATGGCTATGATTGGGTAGTGAACTGGAGAGACAGGATGAACCAACCCCCAGTCACCCCCCCATAAATATGACCACATCATTAGGACATAGTGTCTGGGCTTTACTGTCTCCATCCACACATAGAAACTGGAGCCTCCTACCCATTTTCCCTCCATCAGAGAAGCCCTCCCACACCCACTTGTGTAGCATTCCTCACCATTAAACACACGCAGTATCTCTCTCAGATCAGGAGCTCGAAACACTCTCCTCTGTTCCTTGGGGAAAGATTTTGGCTTCTTCAGAGCCACGGTTTCACTCCTAGGGAAGACAAATTTGGTGCTCACAAATGTGATCTTTTTCCCCTCTAAACCACTGGCTTGCTCTCTGTTCACCCTGTTATGGGCTTGAATTGTCTTCCCTGGAGACCTTGGGAAAGAAGAGAGTGGATGCCTGGTCTTGGAGCAAGAAAGAACGTGTTCATGTCTACCTTCCCAGCTACCCTCTGTGTGACCTGGATGGTCTTAAAATGTCAGAAGGGGAGTTTCTTCCTTCTATAATGAAATCATTAACCCACCACACTCCACCTCCTAGGGATCATATGAAATTGTATGAAGCAATGGATTTAACAAAACAAAACTTTGGTATCTAAATAGATAAACAATAATTTGTGGAACATTCCCTGCACAGATATGTGTTTCCAGGAAGGAGTCAGAAAGTGAGGTTGCCGAATCTGGCTCCCAGGTATTTGAGACATACCAGGTATGAGAACATTCTCTAGAGCCCCAAGATCTTTAAAGACTGCTGTCTAATAGAGAGGCTCTCAGAATACCCTGAGATTACATAATCACCAAGCATAATTACAAACCCTTGGAAAAGAAGACATTATGAATAATAAACAAAGTCTGACTTTCATGTGTTTGCAAAAATCTTGATGCTGCCATGTAGGCACAAATTCAGACATAATGATGTTACCTTCCTGCTCTGGATTCTAAAGTATGTGACCAAGATTATCAACAGTTTGCTCCAGGGCCAAAATATCCCTTGAGATTCAGATCCGTTTTTGGAAACCTAAGCCGAGAAACATACAAGGACTTTGTCTCTTCTGGGAGCAGAAATTAAAATATAAAAGAGTTATCTCCAATTCTAGGTGTTTGGCGGGAAAAGAAGACTCAACCTTCACATGACAAGTCAAGCACCTATTAAATATGGGAACCTGAGTTGCATATTGACACACAGTGTGAATTAAGTTTATGAAGTCGTGGGGATCTGATACTGTAATGCCTTGTTCTTAATACTGGTACTGACCCAAACTCTGCAACTTCCCACAATTAATATTCTTTAATATAGAATCCAGTCCATTATCAATCTAGCTCTGATGTATGAATAGAAATTTAAAATAAGACTATCGTCCATTTTTCTGCGTTGAGCATTGTTTTATCCTAATTGGCTATCAGATAACTGTAAGGGATTTATTTTATTTTCACAGCATAAATGGACTATCTCTGGTTTCCCACACATACCTTTTCAGGATAACATTCACATCCTAGTGAGAAAAGAGAAAACATGAGTCAAAAAGTAATAAGTCTCCCCACTTCCCAAGCTTATTCACATCCCCATCAGTCATCGATTGTGGCAATAAATGGTCTCAATGTGAGAGCCAAAAAGTAGAGACAAGATTGAAGCCAGTCATTCTAGAAGACGCATGCGATGTTGTCAGATTTCCCTAAAGGTAAAAGGCTTTGACCCTTGTAGAAGCATGAGGGAGACTTCCAGTATCTGGAGATGAGACATATTTATGGGAAAAACAAAAGGTTGTAAGTTTGGTGACCCATGAGATGATTTGAATAATTCACAGTTCTTCCATTTACTCAACAAAAGTGTACAGTGATGTATTATTATTTGCCAAGCATTAAACCAGGCTTTGGAGAATCAAAGATGAATTCATAATCCTAATATTCCTCAATCTATGTATACTGTACTTGTTGAGAGTACAAGCAAACAAATGTATGATTGTAGGTGGTTTTTTGGTCTCTCTCATCTCATTTTATACACTGTAAGTGATCTCACACTCTGTTAAATCCAGCATACACACAAGTACAGTTGACGTCTAATGCCTTAGTTTCACTCAGCTTTGTCTCTTAAATGCTTGTTAATATATTCAGTTAAACATAAGCCACAGGAATCAGTAACTTACGATGTCTAATATGTAACTTACTATTCATCAGCCAGATTGTCTCCTCTCTTGTACCCCATTTTTATAATGTTACCAATATGCATTCAGTCACCATCCAAAAACTAGAGCATTTATCTGTACTGTAGTCTACACTGAGTCTGGTTAGTCCATGGCTTAAAAGCTTTTAGCCATATGATCTTCTTAATCATCACATATATTATTAGTTTATTAGTTAGAATAGATATGTACCATTTTATCTGATCTCTTTCTCATGAAGCTTTATTTCCTTCATGTCAACAAAAACAAGAGCAACCAGTGGTTTTTGATAAAAACTCTCTGTGTTAAAGTTCTTGTGTTTGTATCACAAAAATTAAGTAAAATTAGAATAAGCGGGGGGGGGGGGGGTCAATTGCAAATTTATTCAAAGTCTAATTCTTAAGCCCAAAACTTGTCATCAGAAGCTGGCTTGTGTCTTTTGCCAATTCTATTCATTCCACCTCTACTGACATTATTCTCAGTTTAAAAAGAAGATGAATCTCCTGATATAAACTTCAGAAGAGAACTTTCCCTTCCAGTGTAACCAAAAGTTCAGAAGCTTGCAATGATTAATTTACACAGAATCAGGTGTCCATAGTAAAATCATCATTGTGTTGTTGCAGAAAAGAAATGAAGCAATGTTACAGGAAGTTTCTGTATTTACTGAAAAAAAGTTAGTTTTAGTGTAAGGTAGATCATGGTAGGATAGGAAACACTGTATAATCACTAAAGCAACCACAAGGGGGAAATTCTTTTTTTTTAATACAGTTAGAAAATAGGAAAGCTTAAAATTTTATACCAGGAATATTTGTTTAACAAAAAAGAAGCTAGTTAAGAAGAAAGAGAAGAATGAAAACTACAGTAGCCAAATAGAAAGCGAATAGTGAAGTTTAAATACAGCTATATCAGTATTTGTATTAAAGCTATCATCTTAATACCCCAATTAAAAAGTTAGAGATTGTTGGATGGGATAACAAGGAAGAATTAGTGATTGTCATTTATAAGAGATGTATTTTAGATTTAAAGATACAAATAGGCAAAAGTAAAAAGATAAAAACTATGAATCATGCAAGCTCTAATGATTTCGTTTTTATATTATCAGAAAAAAAATTGACTTTAAAACAATAAAAATTATGAACGAATGAGAAGATAATTTTATAATGATAAAAGGTTTAGTACATCAAAAAGATAAACCAATTATACATGTGCATACACTTAACAATAGAGATTTAAAATTCACAAAGCAAAATTAAAAGGAAAAAGGCAGAATTTAACAATAGCAGTTGCAGATTTCAACTCACTCTCAATAATGAGAGAACAGTTTATATGGAAGCCACTCAATCTACCAACTTGACCTGACATCTATAGACCATTTCACCCAATGAATGGAGAATACACAATCTTTTCATATGTACATTTTTCTGGACATACAATATCTGAGGCCATAAACAACTATCAGTGAATTTAAAAGTTTAAAGGAATAAAATATATTTTCTCTGATTACAATTGAATTAAATTTGAAATCTACAGAAGTAAAATTCAAAAATCACCAAGTGTTACTAATTAACAACACACCTTCAAATATCTACGTTTTAACAAAAAGAAATTGCATAGGAAATAGGAAAATAAGTTTATCTGAATAAAAACACACACTAAATCAAAATGAATGGGAAAAAAAAAACTAACACTGCTGCTTATCTTATTATGATGCTCTCAAATCAGCAATCTACTAGGAAAGAAAAGTTATTAAAAAACAGTGCACACACACACACATCACACATGCACACGCAAAAGTGTACAAACACACAAAGAAAACAGTACAGGTGAGAGCAGAAATAAATGCGTAAGAAAATTTACAAAATAGACAAAATCAATGAAACAATGCTTTTGAAAAAAAATGAATATAATTGACAAAAATAACTAAAAGGAGTGGGGAAAAAAATGAAAGAGCAAAATCTGGAATACAAAAATGGACTTTGCTCTGAGTACTATAGACATTAAACATACAATAAGCAATTGTTATAACTAAGTTTATGTTTACAAACCAGACAACTTANTCAATGAAACAATGCTTTTGAAAAAAAATGAATATAATTGACAAAAATAACTAAAAGGAGTGGGGAAAAAAATGAAAGAGCAAAATCTGGAATACAAAAATGGACTTTGCTCTGAGTACTATAGACATTAAACATACAATAAGCAATTGCTATAACTAAGTTTATGTTTACAAACCAGACAACTTAGGATAGACAACTTCCTACAAAAATACACAATAAAGGACTAACGGGTTGCAAAAATCTAAATAATCTTAATATAAGTAAAAAAGAAAGAAAACAATATATATATTTTAAACTTTTCCAATAAGAAAAACCCAGAGTGAAATGGTGATGCTCGTAAATTATATTGAGTATTTAAAAATAAATAACAGTTCTTTGTCTTCACAAACAGAAAAAAGGTAGAACATCTCAACACACTGAGGAAAAAAAAAAACTTCTTGGAATCTGAAGTGAATTTGTCTGTGATAATCTGAAGTCTCCCGCATTGCAGGTGGATTCTTTACCAGCTGAGCTATAAGGGAAACCCAAGAATACTGGAGGGGGTAGCCTATCACTTCGCCAGGGAACATTCCCAACCAGGAACTGAACTGGGGTCTCCTGCATTGCAGGTGGTTTCTTCACCAATTGAACTATCAGGGAAGCCCACTTAGGAAGTGAAATAGAAAGAGGAAAGCAATACTTGGGGTAGCTGACTTTGTTTCTATTTTTTTCCTCTACACCATATTTCAAAATAATGGTCCCAAGTCTGCACTGTTCAACTCAGAGTCAAATGGGATCTCTGGGTGTGGGCAGCCTTCACACATCTGTCCAGGATGCTCATGCCTCCCTCCACTACCCCTGACCCCCTCCCACCACCCTCTCCCAAATAGTTGAACACTGAGGACAGAACCATGAGCCATTGTCAGCTATCTCCCTGAGAAGACTAATGAACATGATAAGAATGGAATATAAATTCCCCAGCCATCCTCATCAGAGAGACCCTCTCTATAGACACTCCCCCTCCAGTATCTATGTTTATCTGACATATGGCCACTTTTTAATTCCACACCGATTACGGGAAGGCTGAAGAAAGGGATGAGCCAAATGACTTAACTGTCACGGTACAAAGAAAAAGGCAGCTCCTTGTGACCAAGCCAAGGTCCTGCACAGACACCTGTCTAACTTTCTCAGGAAGCGTCTCCTCATACCTTCCAAGTAGACATCTCTTCTCTGACTTTAATTTCCAATTCCTCAGCTTCCTGTTTTTTCCCCTTCAGCCTCTCCAGACATGATTGGAGCATTTTCTGTGAGAAAAGAATCACACCATTGTCAAGACATGGGCTTTCTCAGCATCACTATAGAGGATAAATAAGGCTGATTTTCAAAGAGAATAGACTTTACAAAAAATGTGAAAGTGACTAGACTCTGTGACTTGGAAGAAGACCTCAATGTTGAATGTGTTCTTTGAGACTCAAGATATAGGAGTCACCGCCCCTTCACCAAGAGAAGACTGGATCTCTTTGTTCTGGAAGAAACTTTAGAAAAGCTTACACCTCAGCCCACCCAGTGTCCTACTTACCTATCATGTTCCAAAGGGTAATGAGAGCTTCTCTTGGCCCCAGATGTCCACGCACTAGCACAAGGTACATGAACGTCTACGTCTGCCTACGAGTCCATTTGTTTGCTTATACTTGGGTGGAATGCACAGAAATTTTCTTCACATGTCAGAAGGTAGGCATATGAAGAAAAGAGATCACAGGCCTCAAGTCCCTGGTAGTCAGGTAATTAAAGTCCAATGCAAAGTAGAGATTTCCCTCAAGTACCATTTCCTGCTCTGTTTTTTTCTCCATTCTGGTCTCTTACCTGGTACTGTGGTGCAATCTCCTCCATGAGGAATGTGTTGTGACCTCGGTGCGCCTGAGATCGCTCACAAAGCCAACAAATGACCTTCCCATCCTGCTCACAGAAGAGCTGGAGTTTCTCTCCATGGTGAGCACAGAGATTTTTCTCTTGCTCCACCTCTGGGCTCACCTTAACCTCTCGGAGCCTCTGCACTATATTGGCCACATTCCTGTTAGGCCGCAGGTTCCCAGGCTCAAAACTGACTCTGCATACAGGGCAGCTTTTTTCCCCCTCTTGGTCAATTATGGATTCCTCGTTGTTTGCAGTGATACAGGCTTGACAGAAGGTGTGGCCACAGTCAAGGCTCAGGGGTTCTGTCAGAAGTTCCAGGCAAATGGGGCAGGTCACTTCCTCTTGAATGTTCATCAGGATTCCTGAAGCCATGGCAGTGGCTCACCTGCTCCTTACTGTCCTGATTTCTGACGGTTCTCTCGTTCACAGAGCCTTGAATGATTGGAAAGGTTACAAGTGTAGAGTAAGAAAAGTAGAAGTAAACTGACACATGTTATCTAGAAATCAAGGATGACCAAGAACAAACATTGAAGGATTAAAAATAAAAGGATAAAAAATTAAAAAAACAGCTTCTTGACCTGGTAAAATGATTTTTTAATAATAATTCTAAACATTTTAATTCCAGTTCATGTCATATGACAAATTTCATCTATCATTATCTATGCGTTGTTATTTTGCTTTATGAAAAGAAAAAGTAGTGAGCTTTTCTTACTGAAATCTGTGAGTGACTCACCATCTATCCTGCTTTTTCTCCTCCATGCTAAAAGCACATCCCCAATGTAAAAAGCCCTAAACCACTTAAGTATTTGGGCTTTTATACCTGCTCTTTTCTCCTCATGGTCTATCAGTATTACTCACTCTTTTTTTTTTTTTTTTTAATTGAAGTATAATTGATTTAGAATGTTGTGTTAGTATTAAGAGTACAGCAAAGTGATTTTATTTATTGGAGAAGGAAATGGCAATCCACTCCAGTACTACTGATTCAGTTGTGTCCAACTCTGTGTGACCCCATAGATGGCAGCCCACCAGGCTCCCCCTCCCCTGGGATTCTCCAGGCAAGAACACTGGAGTGGGTTGCCATTTCCTTCTGCAATGCATGAAAGTGAAAAATGAAATTGAAGTCGCTCAGTCGTGTCCAACTCTTCACGACCCCATGGACTGCAGCCTACCAGGCTCCTCTGTCCATAGGATTTGCTAGGCAAGAGTACTGGAGTGGGGTGCCATGTCATTCTCTGATATATATATATTCTGTGCTGTGCTGTGCTTAGTTGCTCAGTTATGTCTGATTCTGCGACCACATGGACTGTAGCCTGCTAGGCTCCTCTGTCCATGGGGATTCTCCAAGCAAGCATATTGGAGTAGGTTGCCATGACCTCCTTCAGAGAATCTTCCCAACTCAGGAATTTAACCAGGGTCTCCTGCATTGCAGGCAGATTCTTTACCACCTGAACTACCAGGGAAGCCTATATATATATAGGCTTCTGGGTTCAGTCCCTGGGTTGGGAAGATCCTCTAGAGGAGGGCATGGCTACCCATGCCATTATTCTTGTCTGGAGAATCCCATGGAGAGAGAAAGTTGGAGGGCTATAGTCCAAAGGGTCTCAAAGAATCAGACACAACTGAAGTGACTAAGCGTGCACACACGTGCACATGTATGTGTGTGTGTGTGTTTGTGTAGGGCTTTCCAGGTGGCACAGTGGTAAAGAATCTACCTGCCAATACAGGAGATATGGGTTTGATCTCTGGGTCAGGAACATTTCTAGGGTATGATTTCTTGCCTAGAGAATCCCATGGTCAGAGGAGCTTGACAGGATAGTCCATGGAGTTTGAAGGACAACTGAGAGACTGGGCATGCATGCATATGTATATCTGTGTGTGTATATATATACACACACAGATATATGTATATATATTCTTTCTCATATTCTTTTCCCATTAAAGTTTATTATAAGACATTGAGACACAAGCTGGAATCAAGATTGCTGGGGGAATATCAGTAACCTCAGATATGCAGATGATACCACCCTTATGGCAGAAAGTGAATAGGAACTAAAAAGCCTCCTGATGAAAGTAAAAGAGGAGAGTGAAAAAGTTGGCTTAAAGCTCAACATTCAGAAAACGAAGATCATGGCATCCGGTCCCATCACTCCA
>SJYX01022414.1:0-27600 GCA_006410675.1 Oreotragus oreotragus
TGGATCTGGCCGAGGCACTGTTACACGCAGTGCCAGCACAGTGCCTGGCCAGTAACAGTACTTGGATGGAAAGCCTGAGTTACTTCACAGAGTCGGAAACTACTCTGCGAGGCCCTTAGGTCTGGGCTTGGATGCTTGAACAGTCTGGCTTCTTCCCAAGCCAAGCAGGGGCAACTCAGCCTCCACAGTTTTGCTCCAGACAGCCCGTGGACGTCTCGTCCTGCAGCCGCAACCAGAGATGCACGGAGGAAGGCCACAGTGCCCGGGTCACCGGCAGTCTCCCTGAGGGCAGAAGCTGAGAACAGCCGACCCCTTCTCCCTCTCGCGTTCCCAGCCTTACCTCTTGCCGGTGGTAAGAGGCGTTGAGGAAGCCATGGTAGCGCTGTCGCAGAGCCTGGCCCAGCTCCCAGTGCTGCAGCATCCCCTCCTGTGGGCAAACCCAGGGGTCAAGAGGCCCAGGGGGAGAGGGATGGCTCATGAGAACAATGGGGCTTAGCCACGGCTGCTTTCCACCTTGTGGTTGGAAGCAGAAGTGGGTTAATCTGATCCCACAAGTCATTTATTAAGGGGTCGATTGTGCGTGCATTGTGTGTGACCATTTTAATCTGGGCACAGAGGAAAGTGAGCTGAAGCAATGTGGCCAAAGTCAGCACCCACATGGGGAAAAGCAGTCTGGTGAGTTCTGCAGCCTGCTCTAGAGCTCACCGACTCTACAGCTCAGGCTGAGAGAGCTGGCTCCTGACCCACCTTGGTTAGCTGACCGAAGCCCTGGGGCCATTTGTCTTCCCGATGGGGGTCCCTGGGATACGTCTTCACTGGAGAGCGGTCTCCATGTCGGTACAGCTGAGGAAAGAAAGTGGTTAGCCCAGAGGCCAGAGGGTCCCCTTGGTGTGGACACAGAGCCAACCTCTGCCCCGTGTTGAGAGCCTTAACTCTACCCACTGCGAAAAACCCCCAACTAGAAGGCACTAACTTCTTGCAGCCTCCAGAGACTCTTTACCTTGGTTAAGCAATGCCGCCGGAGACCTTGGGAAAACCGAAAGTACGGGAGGGAAGGGGAAAGAAATGAAAGCAATGCAGGTGTGTTGGGGGGGAGGGGGGACTAGAAAAAAAATCACCAAAGGTTGCTTTAGAAGTGAATCTCTTATAAATCACTGAACTACATCCCACTCCCAAGGCAGATTCACCAACCCATGCTCTAATACAGAACTCCGTGCACCCTGCCCCCAACCCTAAATACCCCGGGGCTTCACAAAAACTGCGAACCCTGGCCCCCAACCCCGCAGGCCAGGCGTCTCCCCACTCCTCCAGACCCCAGACCCCAGCAAAGCCCCGCCCCTCCCTCCACCAGCAGGCCGCGCCCTCCTAGCACTGGCCAGCCCTTGGCGACCCCATTTCTCATTACCAAGGTAACGAAGCGCAGAGTCCGGGCCTGGGTGGGTGGCATCACCATCAGGTTCACACCAAGAATGAGCTGGAGAAGAGCCGCCCGGCTCCAGCCAAACCGCCTGCCCGCCATCACCGCTGTAGTCTATGCAGCACAGAGGCTGGAACCCTCTGGGTGACACTTGCAGCAGCCACCCGGACGCACCCTTAAGAACACACGCCGGAAGTGCGCTCGCCGCCATCTTGGTAAAGGCGCGGGGCAGGGATGGTGGGAGGAGGGATCCCGGAGGGAATTCCTGTAGGAGATTCGCGATCCTGCCGTAGAGGAGGAGCGTGGGAATGTAGCGCGACTTCGCCCTGCAGAAAGGGTTTGAAGACCTCGTCTTGGTAAAGAGACCCCTGAGCGTGGATTTTGCCTCTGCTCACGGAGACCCCCGTACCAAGGTGGCTCTTGTATTCGGCTGGACCGTGGCCGGGAGAGCGAGCGCCCCCTCGGGCCGGGGGGTGCCGCCAGGCTTGACCTAGAGCCAGAACCCGTGCCGAACTGAGGCGAGGGGTGGCCCAGGGCGCCTGTCTCCCCACGCCTTACTTCGGGTGGAATCTGAGCCTTGGCCGGGCTCTTAGTCCCTGAAAGAAGGCTTGTTCGGGGTGTAGGGCACAGGGCGTACCAGCCCTTTGGACTGCCTGTGTGCCTGAGGTTGGTCCCGGTCTGGCCTGCTGCTCATTTCCTGAGCGGAGCTTAAGGTGCTCTCTCACTCCCACTTCCAGTGCTTTGCCCTCCCCTCTCACCGGCCCACTTCCAAGTTTTAGATGATTAGAATCCAGATGCCGTGGCTCTCCTCAAAGGGGTTGGGTTGCACAGGATGTTCAGGCTCCAAAACCAAAGCAGTGAATCCTCAGGGGAGACATTTCAGACCAGTGGGGAGATATTATAGCGGTAAGGGAAAAGCGGATGTCATACAGTAGGCATAGATGGGCTTTCCACAGAATCAGACAGAGGCCCGCTTGGCACTCATTGCTAGGATATAGGTGAAGCCAGTCTGGCTTCAGATCTTTGTGACTCTGAACTTGGGGAGGGACTGACTGCTCCAGGAAGTCAGGTCAAAGGCCATTGAGATGCTTTGATTCAGATCTGGCCCCTAGTAGCCAATTACCTCAGATCGTTGGAGAAATAAAACCTGATCAGAACATGTCGAAGAAAGCAGAGTCATTATTTTGCCCCAGGACTCCAGATTGAATTATTTACATATATTTCAGGACCTAAACTTTGCTTCCAAAATTGTTATGGAGGAGTGAATAAAAATTGAGAGCTGAAGGCTGGGTAGTCAAAAAGTTCTTAGCCTTATTTAGTCACAAGCCCCTTTATGAATTAGATGAAAATTTAGTCTCTTCTCCAGAAAAATGACCACACACAAATAGAATTTTGTACACAATCCCAAGAAGTTCATGAAGACCATTAATAAGCTTCATAAATCAGCATCTCTGAATCCTTGATGTAACCTAGTCCCCTTTTCTTCACAGATAAGAAAATAAATCCTAAGAGAGGAAGTGACTTGTCCAAGGTCACACAATTTAGGAGACTGGATTAAAACTCAGGTTTTCTGATTTCTGGTCAAATTGTCCTTATAATGGGCTATTTCTCACAGGCTACTCAAACTGCATTGTTTAACTATATTCAGTGGCCCCCAAATATTTTCAATAAAGAGATTTCTAGCAAAGGAAGCCTTTTCACATGGATGAGGTTGAATGGGACATGGTTAATTGGCAAAATTCTGCATATTAATGGGAGTTGTTGAATATTTCATTTTAATATGCCCCTTACTCTCCTTGCAAAGTAGCCAGACTGTTGTGATATCAGAGTGTAAATTTCAGGCTTACTAAATTTTGGCACATAGAACAAAAATCCCTTAAATTCATCTTTGCTTTTCTTCCCACTTGCTCAAATATTTCTGTTTTCTTTGTGCCTGCAAATATCCGATGTAGGAAGTATTGATGGAGAAGATATTATTTCAGTTTTGATGGTGAGAAATAAACCCAGGAAGGGTGAGGATTGCATCACAGTGCATGTTAGAGCCGATAGCGGAGCCCTGGCTTCTGGACCCCCAGCTTCCGCATGTTTTCCATCAGATGGTTCTGTGGTTCCCACATCTTGATTCTTAGCTACAGCTGCAAAAAGAATAGATGTGTATGCTCAGCTTTCTTCACAGTCCAACTTTCACATCCATACATGACCACAGGAAAAACCATAGCCTTGACTAGGCGGACCTTAGTTGGCAAAGTAATGTCTCTGCTTTTGAATATACTATCCAGGTTGGTCATAACTTTTCTTCCAAGGAGTAAGCGTCTTTTAATTTCATGGCTGCAGTCACCATCTGCAGTGATTTTGGAGCCCAAAAAAATAAAGTCTGACACTGTTTCCACTGTTTCCCCATCTATGTAAAAGTATTTTATTTCAAATCCAAGTTGATTTTTTAAAATGTCGAATTAGAATGAATCTTAACAGTCTGTGTACACATCCCTGAATATCAGCTCCTAAATTCATCCCTTGCTTTAATTTCCAGAATGCCAGACCTGTGGGTTTAACCACTTTCTTGGCTTGGCAATGATTTGCTAGGATGATTTGTATGGTTTCGTACTGTTAACGAAGAAGACGCAGATGTCTGATTCTATGAAAATATGCACTTCTAGAATGCATTTTACACATTATTTCTAGATATGTACATAGACATTTTCTTGGACAACTGCCAAATAATGCCTACCAAAAGCTATTAATCTAGATAATGTTTCATTCCAGCTGAGACTCATATAACATTTCTAAGAAAATTGATAGTGACATTATCTATCCTATGATACACAAGACATTCTGCTAGGCACTGAGTGTACAATGGTGAAAAAGGCAGAGATAGTCTCTACCCTCCTAGAGCTTATAGTCCTAGTGTGGAGAGAATAAAGAGTAAAGAGCAACACAAAAGCGTATTTACTTACAAATTATAGTAGGTACTAGAAAGGAAAGATGGAGAAGGCAATGGCACCCCACTCCAGTACTCTTGCCTGGAATATCCTATGGACAAAGGAGCCTGGTAGGCTGCAGTCCATGGGGTCATGAAGAGTCGGACACGACTGAGCGACTTCACTTTCCTTTTTCACTTTCATGCATTGGAGAAGGAAATGGCAACCCACTCCAATGTTCTTGCTTGGAGAATCCCAGGGACGGGGGAGCCTGGTGGGCTGCCGTCTATGGGGTCACACAGAGTTGGACACGACTGAAGTGACTTAGCAGCAGCCAGCAGAAAGGAAAGAAGAGCATGAACTCATGAAACCATAAGTATTCATTGACTGAGGTGATTTGGAGAGTCACCTAGTGATTAAACACAATATTTCACAGTTGAAAGAATATAAGATCTAGTGAGATAAAGATATTTGTCCAAAGTCACAGAAATTATGTGTGGCACATTTCAGATTAGAGATAGAACAAACTAAAAGGAGTTAGTTTTACCAAAAACTAAAGTAGTTTTGCATCAAATTAAAATAGCAACCAGCTCCAATATTCTTGTCTGGAGAATCCCATGGACAGGGGAGCCTGGTGTGCTACAGCTCATGGGGTCACAAGAGTCGGACACAACGTAGCTACTAAACCACCACCAAAATGATTTTTCTGACTTAGCTGGGGAACAAGAAGATTAGAAAGAGCAGTAGAAGAAAAGATTCTTCTTTGTTTATAAATGCCAAAAGAGACAGGCAATTGGTGATTCTTTTTAGAAAGTTATATCAATCAGGCTAACATCTTATGATGATAACTAACAATCCTCAAGTTTTAGTCTATTACAGCAGAAAAGATCTAATCTTTCCCATCTAAGTCCTTCATGCATTGCCATGGCTCTGCTCCAGTTAATCTTCACTTCTGAAAACCAAACTAACAGAGAAGTCTTGTAGCTGAAGCACCATTGGTTATGATGACAAAAGGAAACACAGATTTGTTGAATCCCATTTTGGCTCTTGAAGCTTCTGCTCAAAATCAATGCATGCTGTTTTGCTCACAAAGCAAATCCAGGGTTTCACCTGCTAGGAGGAGCAGTACATATGGGTGTAGAATAAATACAACCCATGACATATATGGATTATATGCTTTTCATATGAAGACTTTAAGGGATGCAATTTTAATGAATAACTCTGATAGCCCATGTAGATTAATTTTTGACCTAAGAGTTCTTTACTATAACAGTGTGTACATGTCACATTGCTCTATTTAAAATATATAATCAACAAGGACATACAGTATAGCACAGGGAATGCTGCTCAATATTATGTTAACAACCTAAATGGGATAAGGATTTGAAAAAGACTAGGCATGTGTGTGTGTGTGTGTGTGTGTGTGTGTGTGTGTGTGTATATATATATATATATATATGTTATGTGTGTGTATATATACATACATATATATACACACACACATAACATGCCTGTATATATACACACACATGCCTGACTCACTTTGCTATACAACTGAAACTAACACTAACACAATATTGTTAATCAACTAAACTTCAATATAAAAAAGTTTTTAAAAATAGCATTTTACTATCTCAGCTTGTATCTACTTTTTTCTGGTAATACTTCACTTCTTATCTTTTGTGAGGGACTTTTCACTTCTCCTCTTGGTTCATGGAATCACTTGCAATTCAAAATATGTAATCAATATATTGAACAAATTACTCTGGTTTACAGTTTCTCCTCTGTTTAAAATAAGGAAGCAATCAGATTAGACAGTATCCAGATGCAGCTTTCTGAGATTCCATAATCTAGGACACTGTATGGAATGACTGAGGCTCTAGTATAGAGCATAATTTTTACATCTAAGTGGGACTGACTTCCATCACTTCTGCTACTGTCAGTGACTAGAAATGCTCTTCTCCTGAGCACTGCAACTTCATTCTATGCCATAGATGCTCTGCATCACTGCCTTCAGACTAACAAAATAAATCTACTGATATAATTTAGCTGGATTTTAATCATTATTTCAAAAG
The DNA here is from genome assembly GCA_006410675.1 of Oreotragus oreotragus. Taxonomy (NCBI): domain Eukaryota; kingdom Metazoa; phylum Chordata; class Mammalia; order Artiodactyla; family Bovidae; genus Oreotragus; species Oreotragus oreotragus. Next base: position 6,411 of record SJYX01022414.1, read on the forward strand.
GTCCCAGGTCCCAGGGCCCAGGCCCTTCAAATGCCATCTCTCCAACTAGCAGGGTTCTATGTGGTGGACAGGCTGTCGCCTGTCAATAGCATTTCTGCTGCAGCTTGGATCCTTCTCTATTTTCTCATTTTGTTGTTTCAGTCAGTTAAGGCTCAAACCTTTATGGCATTTTCACCATTCTCATTTTTCCTTTAGGTATCTAAGGAGTGAGCTACTTGACTCTGATTTTTCCATAAATTTCACATTTCCTGTTTGGTCTAATTCTAGAAATCCTGAGAACATATGAGAAATAGAAGGTATTTCTTACCAATTTTAATTCTAAATTCAGAATCAAAATTAGTTTGATGAGTCCCCCAGATTATCCCTAAAACTTGAGAGTAGCTTTACTCTTCATGAAAGATGCCTAAGTCCCCTGAATCCTTGAAGACATAGGATCAAGAGCAAGGAAACGAGGCTCCTACAGCCTTTATCAGTGTAAGTATCCAACGGATTTCTGAGTTATTAGGAACTGACCAAATAAAATATTTTTGCTCATAGGATTCCTAAAATAAATTACTTTGTGATCTTTCTCTGAGTGTACTTTACCAAAACCTCACTTTCAACTTCATAACAAAACTTCATAATTTGCAATTGGAAGAGGAACGTTTTCACAACTCTCTAGGGGGAAATTAGATTGGGAAATTCTGAGATTATGTGGGGGAAGTTGGATTATCCTGTTTTTTTTTTTTTTTTTTAATCTAAATCATAATGACTCATTTGTGGGTTCAAAAACAATGCCTTGAATCTGTAATAAAAGACTTCCAATTGCAAACAGTGGGTTTTGCAACAATACATGAAGAAACACTAAAACCCAAATTGGGTAGTAATTCAATTCCACAACCAATATTTAACTTCTAATGCATACAAAGCATCTTACTTAAATACGATGGTGGCAAATAGACAGGTGCAATCAAGTCGTCACACTCAGTGATCTGGCACTGTCTCAGAAAATAAGACAAGCACAGGTAAATATGGATAGTCTACAAGGTGTTATAGGTTCTTCATGGTAAGGGAAAGTCAAAAAGTATTTCCTGGAGGGAAAAACACGGAAGCAGATTTTATGGTCTTTGAAGCTACAAATTCAAAACAACAATGATGGTGTTAATGATAAATAGAACATAGAAACAGCCAAAACAAAGGAATGTTTATTAATGTATTTCTCACAAATTCTATTAGTAAGCATATGAAGATTATGTGATTTAATCCTCATAGTGACATTAAGACATAAGAGTCTCCTCGTTTCAGGGATAAACACAGCTGTAGCTTAGAGTGTTTAAATATTTACCTACAGAGTCAGACATGACTGAAGCGACTTAGCATGCATGCACAGACAGCTGATAAGCGAGGAGTCAGAAATCAAGCCCAGGTTTATCTCTCACCAGAGCTTGAACTTTAACTTTGTGACTTATTTCCTTGTCACAGACTAATACTTCTTCCTTCTCTCTGTGACTGACTGTTTTGGGTTTTAGGGTCTTTATGAAAAGAATCTGGCATGGTTTACTTTGCCCTAGGACTGTCATCCGAAAAGTCAGAACCCAATTACATTAATACTGACAGTGATTGTAAACTGGAGATGACCCAACAAGGACCTAGGTAATTCCAGAGGGTCTGATCCAATCACAGAGGCAAAGAGTGATCCTAAGGTTCCCTGACGCCCATTGCAAGTGATAAGTATCTTCCATACTTGACAGGATTTCTATGTTCCTTGACCTTCACACTTACTGCTACTAAGTGTATCTTTCACTTGATGGTGCATTGTACATGAGGGCTCAGTGGTCTCTGATTCTTTGTGACTCCATGGACTATAGCCTGCCAGGCTCCTGTCCATGGACTTTTCCAGGCAAGAATACTGGAGCGGGTTGCCATTTCCTACTTTTCCCAGCCCAGGGATCAACCCCGAGTCTCTTGTATCTACTCCACTGCTAGTCGGGTTCGTTACTACCATGTGCCTGGGAAGCCCAACTTTCACTTAAAACCAGGTAAATTGAGAGTCGACTCATGATCATCCCACAGATGATGCTGACTCAATTTGTTTCAGAGTTAAGAGGAGGAACTAGAAAAAGTCACGATATTCTCTAAAGTAATACAACTTGTGTTAGAACGTAAATTCCATAGAAAGAGTCATGTTTTGAATTTTAACTAGAATTTTGATGTACTAACCATAAAATCCTCAAAGAGTACAGATTGCAAATTGTGACTATGATAATTTAGGTATTTCTTTTGTATAATTCAATTCATTGTACTGTAGCATTTTGATTGGAATTTTAAAAGAAAATTAGATTCATTAGCCAAAATTAGTCAAAATAAAATCTAGAAGCTTTGAAAAATCACAGTATTTGATTTTGTTCTTTGAAGATGCTGAAAGTAAGTAAGTCTCCTCACATTTTTACTGTGATGGACATGTCTCCGTGGGTGTTCACCTTATTTATTGATTGTTGAAACTTGTTCTTATGATATTAGGTGCTATTTTTATGTGATTCTATTTCTTTATTGTTTAATTGTTTTCCTCAGTATTTGCCTCTGGGCCCTTTGAATTGTGACAAAACATCTGGTCCATGACAAGTTGCCAGAGTTAACAGCCGCCTGTCACACTCCATTTCCATCTCTGACACCAATGATGAGCACAATGCCAGTTTTAAATGGACTCATTCCTTTAAACCCAGAAAATTGTGTTCATGCTTTGAGCTGTCAAGAGGATAAAAACACATCCACAATAACCTATACCTAATTCAAAACCTCTGCAATGTTTGAGTCATACTACCTTTTAGTGATTACCAAAAGAATATATAAATTAAAAATAAAAGTCTGAGAAGCACATGAAGAATAAAGCACATTCTTAAGAAATGACATAAAAGCTAAGACACATTTTAAAGGTAAAATGATGGACACCTTATCCTCATAAAAGGCAGATAGCCATGGACATTTCAATTCTGAGTAACATAAAATCAAAATGAATGGTCTAGATCAGAGCACATAAATTATAGAACAAGAAATTAACTACATTTCCTACAGTTAAAATCCAAGGTTCTTTCCATGTTGATTAACTTTTCAAAATACAGCTAGTGCTGGGTACCTTAAAATTATGTAAATACCATTAACATGAATTTATGTATTTACCCTTTAGAGGCTTCAAGTTTAACAGTTCTGGCAACTTTGTGATACTTTTCAAAGATTGAAAAGATTTTTGTCATTAGTAGCCTCCAGTGAGAAGTAGGAAAATTTAGCCTCTGAGATCCTTTCAGCGTCTCCCCCTTACCTCCCTTGTCCCCCAGTGCCTTCTCCAAATACACACCTCTCCTATTTTTTGTCGCCAGGACTCCTGTAAGCACCATGCCCGCATCCTCTCCTTTGCCCTCACTAACGAAACTTAACTTTTTGCTCTACTTCGGTGCATCTAGTTCTGGAACAACTTCTAGAGCTGTCAGTTAATGGTACTGCACTGCTTTTGGGCTTCTGCAAATACAAGACTCCTTACCTTAATCAGAAGGTTCCAAGGAGAATCTGAAAAGCTGGGAAGAGAGACGTCACCTTGCCTTTCCTGTGTTTAGCATATTAAAAATAAAACAAAATAAGACAAAAACAAAGTACCCTTTACTCCCTCTCCAGAATGTTCCAACAGGTAACTTTTTTAGTATCTAAAGTAGCAGTTTCCATCATCCCAGATCCCTTACCTGTTTAAGTTCATATTATTTCCAGCATTGTATGTTTGTTTTCCCATATAGAATATACAGTACACGAGGGGGGTTGTGTCTGTTTTGTTCACTATATCCCCAGGTCCTCAGCACATAGTCAGAGAGTCAATAAATATTTAGGAAAGGAAGGAAAGAAGGAAGGGCAGGAAGAAGGAAAATGAAATAAAATAAAAGGGAATGGTTATGTCTTTCTGGAACAAGAGAAAATTTTGTGATTACTCAGAAGACTAATGATCCTTGTTTTTTCATGATGTTTTACTATGCGTTTAAAAAATAAATTTGTTTTACATTTATATATCTTTTTAAACATTCAACTAAAAGTAAATCAAAACTAAATCACTTCTATGGTTGAGATATAGCTACTCTTACAAAGCAATCAGGTTCTTTTTATATGTTTCATATATGATGTCAAGAAATATTTCAAAAAACAACTTAACTTGAAACACCATAATTGTTGGTATTTTTCTGCCAGATGTTTAAGCAATCACTAAGACATCCTTTACTTATAGACACCTTATTCACGTGTGCTTCAGGTTGGCAATGCTGATTACATCTAAGTTTATAGAAATATAGGTTGCCTCTGATGAGTGAAACACATGCATTTGGTAGGTAATCTTAAATTCATTTTTAGCTTTCAGCAAAAACATTATAAAGCTGAATTTTCACGTGGTGGGAAGTTGAATTATCAAGATTTATGTATCAGAAAGTCTTTCAGATAATACAAATGATGTTATTATAGCTTTTTTTAACCAAGAGAAATTCAGATACTTTATGAAGTGACTCAATTAGTTTTCCAAATATCCAGTGTCAGTAAATGACAAATAATTCATTCTTACTGAACTATGTCTTAAGGCATGTTTCATTAATGGACACTATTTACCTTGCCTGTATATGCTAAATAATATTTCATCAACTATAATCATATAAAGTCCTTTCAATCCATGAATCCATCTAACATGGTTCATTAAGTTAATAGCTAGTAGAAAAAATAAAATGTTAAAATTAAAAATTGCTGATATTGAAATCATTCACAGATTCACAGGAGATGGAAGAAAACCCAGAGCTCCAATGGAGAACTCAGGCCCCTCGATATCTTGACTTCAGCCTATGAGACCCTGAGCAGAGAACCCATCTAGATTGTGCTTTGATTTCTGAACTACAGAAAGACTGAAACAGCAAGCAGATCCTAGATTAAGCCACTAGCTCAACTGGAATTCCATCATGTCCACTAGCTTTGTTTGTAGTGTCAACATCCATTGGATCACAGAAAAAGCAAGAGAGTTCCAGGAAAACATCTACTTCTGCTTTATTGACTGTGCCAAAACCTCTGACTGTGTGGATCACAACAAACTGTGGAAAATTCTTTAAAAAACGGGAATAGCAAACCACCTTACCTGCCTCCTAAGAAATCTATATACAGGTCAAGAAGCAACAGTTCGAACTGGACATGGAACAATAGACTCGTTCCAAATTGGGAAAGGAGTATGTCAAGGCTGTATATTGTCACCCTACTTATTTCACTTATATGCAGAGTACATCATGAGAAACTCTGGGCTGGAAGAAGCACAAGCTGGAATCAAGATTGCTGGGAGAAATATCAATAAGCTCAGATATACAGATGACATCACCCTTATGGCAGAAAGCAAAGAAGAGTTAAAGAGCCTCTTGATCAAAGTGAAAGAGGAGAGTGAAAAACCTGGCTTAAAACTCAATATTCAAATAACTAAGATTGTGGCATCCGGTCCCATCATTTCATGGCTAATGGATGAGGAACAATGGAAACAATGAGAAACTTTATTTTGGGGGGCTCCAAAATCACTGCAGATAGTGACTGCAGCCATGAAGTTAAAAGATGCTTGTTCATTGGAATAAAAGCTATGACCAACCTAGACAGCATATTCAAAAGCGGAGACATTACTTTGCAACAAAGGTCCATCTAGTCAAAGCTATGTTTTTTCCAGTGGTCATGTATGGATGTGAGAGTGGGACTATAATGAAAGCTGAGCGCCAAAGCATTTATGCTTTTAACTGTGGTGTTGGAGTAGACTCTTGAGAGTCTCTTGAACTACAAGGAGATCTAGCCAACCTATCCTAAAGGAAACCAGTCCTGAATATTCACTGGAAGGACTGATGCTAAAACTGAAACTCCAATACTTTGGCCACATGATGCAAAGAACTAACTCATTGGAAAAGACTCTGATGCTGGGAAAAATTGAAGGCAGCATGAGAAGGGGGCGACAGAGGATAAGACGGTTTGAAGGTATCACTGACTTGATGGAGATGAGTCTGAGCAAGCTCCAGGAGTTGGTTAGGGATAGGGAAGCCTGGTGTGCTGCAGTCTGTGGGGTTGCAAAGTCGGACATGACTGAGCGATTAACTGAGATTTAAGCCACTAAATTTGTTGTAATTTATTACACAGATAAAATAACTAATACATATCAGCAGTCATATTATTTGGAGTGGAGAGCATATATAGGTTGAATCATATGAAATTTCTGATCTTTAAACATTTTTATTACAAAAAAATGGCAATTTCACAGAGTTCAATGAATCCACATGCTGATTAGTTAATTCTCTGTGGTTGTAAGATTGAGATTCTCAGCAACTAANATTCAACTAAAAGTAAATCAAAACTAAATCACATCTATGGTTGAGATATAGCTACTCTTACAAAGCAATCAGGTTCTTTTTATATGTTTCATATATGATGTCAAGAAATATTTCAAAAAACAACTTAACTTGAAACACCATAATTATTGGTATTTTTCTGCCAGATGTTTAAGCAGTCACTAAGACATCCTTTACTTATAGACACCTTATTCACGTGTGCTTCAGGTTGGCAATGCTGATTACATCTAAGTTTATAGAAATATAGGTTGCCTCTGATGAGTGAAACACATGCATTTGGTAGGTAATCTTAAATTCATTTTTAGCTTTCAGCAAAAACATTATAAAGCTGAATTTTCACGTGGTGGGAAGTTGAATTATCAAGATTTATGTATCAGAAAGTCTTTCAGATAATACAAATGATGTTATTATAGCTTTTTTTAACCAAGAGAAATTCAGATACTTTATTGAGTGAAACACATGCATTTGATAGGTAATCTTAAATTCATTTTTAGCTTTCAGCAAAAACATTATAAAGCTGAATTTTCACATGGTGAGAAGTTGAATTATCAAGATTTATGTATCAGAAAGTCTTTCAGATAATACAAATGATGTTATTATAGCTTTTTTTAACCAAGAGAAATTCAGATACTTTATGAAGTGACTCAATTAGTTTTCCAAATATCCAATGTCAGTAAATGACAAATAATTCATTCTTACTGAACTATGTCTTAAGGCATGTTTCATTAATGGACACTATTTACCTTGCCTGTATATGCTAAATAATATTTCATCAACTATAATCATATAAAGTCCTTTCAATCCATGAATCCATCTAACATGGTTCATTAAGTTAATAGCTAGTAGAAAAAATAAAATGTTAAAATTAAAAATTGCTGATATTGAAATCATTCACAGATTCACAGGAGATGGAAGAAAACCCAGAGCTCCAATGGAGAACTCAGGCCCCTCGATATCTTGACTTCAGCCTATGAGACCCTGAGCAGAGAACCCATCTAGATTGTGCTTTGATTTCTGAACTACAGAAAGACTGAAACAGCAAGCAGATCCTAGATTAAGCCACTAGCTCAACTGGAATTCCATCATGTCCACTAGCTTTGTTTGTAGTGTCAACATCCATTGGATCACAGAAAAAGCAAGAGAGTTCCAGGAAAACATCTACTTCTGCTTTATTGACTGTGCCAAAACCTCTGACTGTGTGGATCACAACAAACTGTGGAAAATTCTTTAAAAAACGGGAATAGCAAACCACCTTACCTGCCTCCTAAGAAATCTATATACAGGTCAAGAAGCAACAGTTCGAACTGGACATGGAACAATAGACTCGTTCCAAATTGGGAAAGGAGTATGTCAAGGCTGTATATTGTCACCCTACTTATTTCACTTATATGCAGAGTACATCATGAGAAACTCTGGGCTGGAAGAAGCACAAGCTGGAATCAAGATTGCTGGGAGAAATATCAATAAGCTCAGATATACAGATGACATCACCCTTATGGCAGAAAGCAAAGAAGAGTTAAAGAGCCTCTTGATCAAAGTGAAAGAGGAGAGTGAAAAACCTGGCTTAAAACTCAATATTCAAATAACTAAGATTGTGGCATCCGGTCCCATCATTTCATGGCTAATGGATGAGGAACAATGGAAACAATGAGAAACTTTATTTTGGGGGGCTCCAAAATCACTGCAGATAGTGACTGCAGCCATGAAATTAAAAGATGTTTGTTCATTGGAATAAAAGCTATGACCAACCTAGACAGCATATTCAAAAGCGGAGACATTACTTTGCAACAAAGGTCCATCTAGTCAAAGCTATGTTTTTTCCAGTGGTCATGTATGGATGTGAGAGTGGGACTATAATGAAAGCTGAGCGCCAAAGCATTTATGCTTTTAACTGTGGTGTTGGAGTAGACTCTTGAGAGTCTCTTGAACTACAAGGAGATCTAGCCAACCTATCCTAAAGGAAACCAGTCCTGAATATTCACTGGAAGGACTGATGCTAAAACTGAAACTCCAATACTTTGGCCACATGATGCAAAGAACTAACTCATTGGAAAAGACTCTGATGCTGGGAAAAATTGAAGGCAGCATGAGAAGGGGGCGACAGAGGATAAGACGGTTTGAAGGTATCACTGACTTGATGGAGATGAGTCTGAGCAAGCTCCAGGAGTTGGTTAGGGATAGGGAAGCCTGGTGTGCTGCAGTCTGTGGGGTTGCAAAGTCGGACATGACTGAGCGATTAACTGAGATTTAAGCCACTAAATTTGTTGTAATTTATTACACAGATAAAATAACTAATACATATCAGCAGTCATATTATTTGGAGTGGAGAGCATATATAGGTTGAATCATATGAAATTTCTGATCTTTAAACATTTTTATTACAAAAAAATGGCAATTTCACAGAGTTCAATGAATCCACATGCTGATTAGTTAATTCTCTGTGGTTGTAAGATTGAGATTCTCAGCAACTAAAGGACACCTGCAGTTGCCTGCTGCTCTCTGTAGGTAGTTCATATGGTAGCTTGTTTCTGTAGAATTAACAAGAGAATCTCTGACTTCTTCTATATCCAACCTCCAAATCTTCTTTCATTGGACTCACTGATAAGATTACGCCCACCCAGGGTAATCTCCCTTTTGATTAAGCAGAAGTCAATTGACTACTTATTTGACTTTAATTAAGTCAATCTTGGACTTCCCAGGTGGCACTAGTGGTAAAGAACCTGCCTGCAATGCAGGAGATTAAGAGATGTGGGTTTGATCCCTAGGATTGGAAGATACCCTGGAGAAAGGCATGGCAACCCTCTCCAGTGTTCAGCCTAGAGAATCCCATGGGCAGAGGAGCCTATGCTCCATAGAGTCACAAAGATTCAAATTAACTCTGTAAAATGTGTTTACTTTTCTTATGTTCATGCATTGGAGAAGGAAATGGCAACCCACTCCAGTGTTCTTGCTTGGAGAATCCCAGGGACGGGGGNCCTCTCCAGTGTTCAGCCTAGAGAATCCCATGGGCAGAGGAGCCTATGCTCCATAGAGTCACAAAGATTCAAATTAACTCTGTAAAATGTGTTTACTTTTCTTATGTTCATGCATTGGAGAAGGAAATGGCAACCCACTCCAGTGTTCTTGCTTGGAGAATCCCAGGGACGGGGGAGCCTGGTGGGCTGCCCTCTATGGGGTCTCAAAGAGTTGGACACGACTGAAGTGACTTAGTAGCAGCATTGGTTAGAAGAAAGTTACATATCTCACCCACACTCACGGAGAGGGCATTAAACAAAGCTGTGTATCACTTTAAATTACTTTCCCTTATGAACCAGTAAGAAATCTGTAATCCATTATCCAGAACAGTGAAGTCTCTCAATCTCTGTCTCTCTCTGTCTCTGTTTTTCTCTGTCTTTATTGTCTAGCTTCTATTCCAAGCAGCAGATAATTTTAATTGTAAGTAATTGTTATTCTTTACGCATTCACTTCTCACTTTAATTCTGTGTCAATCTTATTGATAAGATATGTTACTTTTGCCAGTCTATCTTCTCCCTGTGGCAACCCACTCCAGTATTCTTGCCTGGGAAATCCCATGGACAGAGGTGCCTGGCAGACTACAGTTCCTTGGGGTTGCAAAGATGAATTTGTTGGTCACCATAAGAGGGAAAGTGAAAGTCAATCATTTCAGGCTTGCAAGTGAGTATGTCCATTTTGCAAAGAGAATAATCTCCATGATGTAACTCCCATTGTGGGGAAAATGGACACCGAGTGATTTCTTGAGCTAACACTGATGAACATCTTTCAAGTCTATAACTTCTCAGACTTCCATTGTTCAACCATTTAGTAGTCTTTCATATATGAACTACCGTTTATTCATTTATTTTGTGAATATTTGAAGGATGTAATAAATCCATGTAACTGACATTCTAGTTGGGGTTAGAGAGAGAAAATAAGAATACAGATATGTAGTGTTTCAAATTGCAATAAGCATTGTGGGAAAAGATTTCCCATGATGAGGATTTATAAGAGAGATAATAGTTGGAAAGTGCCTTGCAATTTCAGTGTCTTCAAGAAAAATCTAGCTGAAGGCAACATTGGAACAAAAATCAGAAGCAGGTTAAGGGATTCTGTTAGTCTACACCATGAAGAGAGATTTTCAGCTGGAGAAGAAAACAATACAAATTCCTGAGGCAAAAACAATACGAAAGAAGGAAACAATACACTTTTTTGAGGAGCTGCAAAGAAGACCCAGAGTATGTATAGCAGGAATCAAAGGGAAATTCACAGAACATGAAGTGGGTAATCAAGGTGATGTGTGTTGAGACTGCAGTTAATTCCTGATGAGTTGCCTTGATGGAGACAACAGAAATACAAAATAATCCAGATAATTTTCTTTCTAGTAGCACCACCACTGCTTGTTTAAATTTGTTCTATGTATTATTCTTGAGAATGCAATTCTTTTAATCTTTTCAGCTTGGTTCCAAAAACATATTTAGTTTGTAAAATGAGCCATTTCTTCTCTTTTTCTCTTTCTGTGTGTGTACTCAGGTGTGTTGAAGATTACAGAAAGGGGACAAATATTTACTGAGAACTTGTACAGGCAAGACACTGTGTGTGTGTGTGTGTGTGTGTGTGTGTGTGTGTGTGTGTGTGTGTTCAGTCTCTCAGTTGTGCCTGACTCTTTGTGATCCCATGCACTGTAGCCCACCAGGCTCCTCTCTCCATGGGATTTTTCAGGCAAGAATACTGGAATGGATTGTCATTTCCTCCTCCAGGTGATCTTCCCAACCCAGGAATCAAACTGATGTTTCCTTGGTCTCCTGCATTGTAGGCAGATTTTTTAACCTGCTGAGCCATCAGGGAAGCACAATTTTCATGAACTGGAATAATTACTAGATAATCACAAGGTTAGAGATGAATCACCCTGGGGAGGGGGTTGGGTTAAAAAAGTACACAATGACATACTGATATACATTTTGCACAGCAGTTTCAAATTTAGATCTGTCTTTCAAATCCGTGATGCTGGAATGTTTGAAGGAGGATTCAGTGAACAAGGAGAGCTAACTTTATACCTCTAACTATATATTTATATTAATATATGTGTATGCTATATATAAGTATAAACACACATGCATTCATAAAATGTACATAAGGTGAGATATAAACCAAAGACAATGTCAAATTAAAATGGGATTTGGACACATGTACCCCAATATTCATTGTAGCACTATTTACAATAGCTAGGACATGGAAGCAACCTAGATGTGTATCAGCAGATGAATGGATAAGGAAATTGTGGAATGTAACTCAGCTATAAAAAGGAACTCATTTGAGTCAGTTCTAATGAGGTGGACGAACCTAGAGCCTATTATACAGAACGAAGTGAGAAAGAGAAAGACAAATACCATATATTAACACATAGATATAGAATCTAGAAAGATGATACCAACGATCCTATGTGCAGAGCAGCAAAGGAGACACAGATGTAAAGAATAGTCTTTTGGAGTCAGTGAGAGGAGAGGGCAGGGTGATTTGAGAGAATGGTTTTGAAACATACACATTGTCCTATGTAAAAAAGATAACCAGTGTGAGTTTGATGAATGATGCAGGGAACCCAAAGCCTGTGCTCCGTGGCAACCCAGAGGGATAGGATGGGGAGGGAAGTGGGAGGAGGGTTCACGATGGTAGGGACACGTGTTTACCTATGGCTGATTCATAGTGATGTATAGCAAAAACCAAAACAATATTGTAAAGTAACTATCCTCCAATTACAATAAATAAATACATTTTTTTTTAACAAGTAAAATGAGATTTGGTAGACATCTTCCAGATGAAACCGTAAAATGTAATAAAAAAGTCTTGGAAAGAGGAAGACTTTAAAAATGGTCGTGGAGGGCATAGTAATTACATTAACTCTGAAAGACAGTGCAGTGTCAGGAATCAGGGTTGTAGACGTGCCCAAGTCGCGTGTGGAAGGAGTGCTGTGGGAAGCAAAGGGGAAGAAACAGCTGTTTAAAATGGCACATCACAAGTCACTGAAACTGACTACAATTGAATGGCTTCATCACAGACTGAAACCGTGAAAGTCTGCCCGAGTTGTGTTCTTCGGAATATTCTGAACATCATGACTTTTCTAAGGAGATACCAGGTGCCACTGGCTTTTCTTCTAGCTGAGCGTGGCCTCTAGATTTGATAATTAATGTGCTCTTAGCTGTCACCACTTTGGGACAGTGAGTACTACCAAGCCTTTTGACTTGTTAGCCTTTTAGTTGGGACTTTAAAACACCTTGGGGGAATTATCCTTCCAATCTTCATGTAGCACACTAAGAGGTAGAGAGTTTATCGCCTGTCTATGCACTGAGATTCTAACAAGAAGCTTTTCAGAAGATCAAAATGGGAGGAACAGGATTGTGATGGCAGGGAATGCTCAGATATGCATCCACAGAGAGTACTTTCCGGGTTTGTTTAAAGAAAATGAAACTGTGTGCTTCCAGTGCTCCTGAGCCTGTGGTGGCGACTGTGGCTTCAAAGAACAATGATCACAGCTCCATGGTTACCATGATGCAGGAACCAGTGAGACTGAGAGGAAAGCAACTACCTTTGTTTGAAGAAAAACAAAAAATCCTGGCAACAAAGGTGGTTAACCTTGGGATTGGATTTTTCAATTATATGGTATAATCTGTTCCAGTGGAACCCTTTATAAATACAACAGCATTTAATATATTAATTTATATTTTAAATTAAATTTTTATAAATACATATGTAAATCTATTATAAATTATGTTTTTAAATTGAAATATAGTAATAGGCTAATACACTTTATAGGAGAGTAGAGGTGTGACTCCGCATGAGGAACATTACAAATTAGTTTACTACCATAGATTTTTTCCATAGACAATTTAGATTTAATCATTGACAATTACTAATAACAAATAATTATTGATAACTTAAAGTATATGATAAGCCATTTTTTATTATTGCATTTGCCTTGTTTATGGTTCTCAGTTTCCTGCTGCTGCTGCTGCTGCTAAGTCACTTCAGTCGTGTCCGACTCTGTGTGACCCCATAGACGGCAGCCCACCAGGCTCCCCCATCCCTGGGATTCTTCAGGCAAGAATACTGGAGTGGGTTGCCATTTCCTTCTCCAATGCATGAAAGAGAAAAGTGAAAGTGAAGTCGCTCAGTCTGTCCGACTGTTAGCGACCCCATGGACTGCAGCCCACCAGGCTACTCCGTCCATTGNTAGACGGCAGCCCACCAGGCTCCCCCATCCCTGGGATTCTTCAGGCAAGAATACTGGAGTGGGTTGCCATTTCCTTCTCCAATGCATGAAAGAGAAAAGTGAAAGTGAAGTCGCTCAGTCTGTCCGACTGTTAGCGACCCCATGGACTGCAGCCCACCAGGCTACTTCGTCCATTGGATTTTCCAGGCAAGAGTACTGGGGTGGGGTGCCATTACCTTCCCCGCTCAGTTTCCTACAATGTACATTTCCTCACCATGACCTCATTTCCTAACCCATTTTTTCTAAGCCTCTAAAACCCCCAGTCACTTCAATGATTAACTTAGTATAGTGTATTCATATTTGTACATTGGTAGTGTGAGCTTTAAGAGCGCCGCAGCAAGAAAAGAGCCACCATGAGGGACCGTTGATAAAGGCATTTATTGGGCAATCAGGCAGAGCTCTCGGGGCAAGCAAGTGGAAGGGAGGGAGTCTGCAAAATGCGAAGGGAAGGGCAGAGCTTATATAGCCAGCTAAGGCACAAAGTTATCTACATATAGTAAAGACCGTATTTGAGGCGTCTGATTGGTGCGGGCAGGCGTCGTGTGGATCTCTGATTGGTGCGTTTGATCGGCGCGGGCGTCTGGGCTGGAGATTTTTGGTGGGTTTTTGCGGGGCTTTCCAGCGGGGGCACTTTCCAGCCGGTATTTTCCAGGTCCCGCCCGGGTGCCCTTTCATGAGCTATTCAGAGCTTCCCTGGCATTTTAGAGGTCAAGAATTTGCCTGTCAATGCAAGAGACACAGGCTTGATCCCTGGTTCAGGAAGATCGTTTGGAGGAAGAAATAGCAACCCGCTCCAGTACTCTTGCCTATAAAATCCCATGGACAGAGTAGCCTGGCAGGAGACAGTCCAAGGGGTGACAAAGAATGGAACATTACTGAGCAGCGGAGCACGAGCATGGGTTACTCAGTTTCTGTTTCATGACATTGTCTCATTCTCTATCCTTGCCTCCATTTATACTTCATATTACAAACTCTAGGTTACCTCTCTGGGGAAGATCTTAAGTCCTCACTCTCTGTAGGTTTTTGCCAGGTCAGTCTTCCAGTCATGTCTGACTCTTTGCAAAACCATGCAGTGCAGCCCATTAGGCTTCCCTGTCCATCACCAACTCCTGGAGCTTTCTCAAACTCATGTCCATCGAGTCAGTGATGCCATCCAACCATCTCATCCTCTGCCGTTCCCTTCTCCTCCTGCCTTCAATTTTTCCCAGCATCAGGGACTTTACCAGTATGTCCTCACTCTCTGTAGGTTTTTGCCAGGTCAGTCTTCCAGTCATGTCTGACTCTTTGCAAAACCATGCAGTGCAGCCCATTAGGCTTCCCTGTCCATCACCAACTCCTGGAGCTTTCTCAAACTCATGTCCATCGAGTCAGTGATGCCATCCAACCATCTCATCCTCTGCCGTTCCCTTCTCCTCCTGCCTTCAATTTTTCCCAGCATCAGGGACTTCACCAGTAAGTCACATCAGGTGGCCAAAGTATTGGAGTTTCAGCTTCAGCATCAGTCCTTCCAATGAATATTCAGGACTGATTTCCTTTAAGATTGACTGGTTGGATCTCCTTGTAGCCCAAGGGACTCTCAAGAGTCTTCTCCAACACCACAGTTCAAAAGCATCAATTCTTCGGCACTCAGCTTTCTTTATAGTCCAATTCTCACATCCATACATGACTACTGGAAAAACCATAGCTTTGATTAGATGGACTTTTGCTGGCAGAATGATGTCTCTGCTTTTCAATATGTTGTCCAGGTTGGACATAGATTTGCTTCCAAAGAGGAAGAGTCTTTTAATTTCATGGCTGCAGTCACCATCTGCAGTGATTTTGGAGCCCCCCAAAATAAAATCTGCCACTGTTTCCCTAGCTATTTGCCATGAGATGATTGGACCGTGTGCCATAATCTTAGTTTTCTGAATGTTGAGTCTTAAGCCAACTTTTTCTCTCTCCGCGTTCCACTTTCATCAAGAGGCTCTTTAGTTTTTCTTCAGTTTCTGCCATAAAGGTGGCGTTATCTGCATATCTGAGGTTATTGATATTTCTCCTGGCAATCTTGATTCCAGCTTGGGCTTCATCCAGCCCAGATTTCACATGATGTACTCTTTATATAAGTTAAATAAGCAGGGTGACAGTATACAGCTGTGATGTACTCCTTTCCCGATTTGGAACCAGTCTGTTGCTCCATGTCTGGCTCTAACTGTTCCTTCTTGACCTGCATAGAAATTTCTCAGGAGGCAGGTAAGGTGGTCTGATATTCCCTTCTTTGGAAGAATTTTCCACAGTTTGCTGTGATCCACACAGTCAAAGGCTTTGGCGTAGTCAATAAAGCAGTAGTAGATGTTTTTCTAGAACTCTCTTGCTTTGTTGGTGATCCAACAGATGTTGGCAATTTGATCTCTGGTTCCTCTGCCTTTTCTAAATCCATCTTGAACATATAGAATTTCATGGTTCACATACTGATGAAGCCTGGCTTGGAGAATTTTGAGCATTAATTTGCTGGTATGTGCTGCTGCTACTGCTGCTAAGTTGTGTCCGACTCTGTGCGACCCCACAGATGGCGGACCACCAGGCTCCCCTANCTTTTCTAAATCCATCTTGAACATATAGAATTTCATGGTTCACATACTGATGAAGCCTGGCTTGGAGAATTTTGAGCATTAATTTGCTGGTATGTGCTGCTGCTACTGCTGCTAAGTTGTGTCCGACTCTGTGTGACCCCACAGACGGCGGACCACCAGGCTCCCCTATCCCTGGGATTCTCCAGGCAAGAACACTGGAGTGGGTTTCCATTTCCTTCTCCAATGCATGAAAGTGAAAAGTGAAAGTATAGTATCTCAGTTGTGTCTGACTCTTCTCGACCCCATGGACTACAAGCTACCAGGTTCCTCCATCCATGGAGTTTTCCAGGCAAAAGTACTGGAGTGGGTTGCCATTACCTTCTCCATGCTGGCATGTGAGATGAGTGCAATTGTGCAGTAGTTTGAACATTCTTTGGCATTGCTTTTCTTCGGGATTGGAATGAAAACTGACCTTTACAATTCTGTGGCCACTGCTGAGTTTTCCAAATTTGCTGGCATATTGAGTGCAGCACTTTCACAGCATCATCTTTTAGGATTTGAAATAGCTCAACTGAAATTCCATCACCTCCGCTAGTTTTGTTCATGGTGATGCTTCCTAAGGACCACTTGACTTTGCATTCCAGGATGTTTGGCTCTAGGTGAGTGATCACATCTAGATTTGCATAATCTTTCTCTGTATTATTTATTTTCATTGCATATTTTAGATAGCTGTATACGTCTCTCAACACTGAAGTTCAAAGAGACAAATGCTACATTTTCTCATCTTTCAATCATTGTATAATTACTACAATACATACACAAAAGCATGTAACATCATGGGTAGTCTGAAATAGGTGCTTAAGTATATTACATGCTTACTTTAAAATTCTTTCAGACCCGCTCTTGGAGAGCCCGCATCATTTGGCATGGATTCTACTCTGGAAATGTCTCAATTTTTTTTTTCTGATTTTACTATCTAAGCCAAGAGCCCCTTCATTTTTATTTAGAATTTTGAAGTAATCTTCTGACTAGTTGGGCTCCCCTGATAGTTCAGCAGCAATGCAGGAGACCCCAGTTCAATTTTGGGGTTGGGAAGATCCCCTGGAGAAGGGAAAGACTACCCAGTCCAGTATTCTGGCCTGGAGAATTCCATGGACTATATAGTCCAAGGGATCACAAAGGGTCTTACATGACTGAGCAAACTGCACTTTTACTTTCTAACTAGCTTTCATGTCTTCAGAGCATCCTCTTTCCAAGGTCAGATAATCACAGTTGTTATTTTCAAAAGATCTAGATATATCAATCTCAAAAGTATACCAATCTCCAACACCACCACCAAAATAGTACATTGATGTGCCCTCAGCAAATATTCAACCAAGAATGAAGACTGCTGGTGGACGGAGCAGGGTGAACTGACAAGTGAAAATCAGCCATGCTGACAATCAGAAAGAGTAGAATAGGCATTGCTGACAACCAGACCCAAAATAAGAAAGGCCAAAAGGCAACACGGTTGTCTGAGGAGGCCTTACAAAAAGCTTAGAAAAGAAGGGAAGCTAATCACAAGGGAGAAGAGGAAAGACATACCCATATGAATGCAGAGTTCCAAAGAATAGCAGGAAGTGATAGGAAAGCCTCCCTCAATGATCAATGCAAAGAAATAGAGGAAAACAACAGAATAGAGAAGACTGGAGATCTTTTGAAGAAAACTAGAGATACCAAGAAAATATTTCATGCAGAGATGGGCACAATAAAAGACAAATGGTATGGACCTAACAGAAGCAGAAGATATCAAGAAGAGGTGGCAAGAATACACAGAGGAACTATTTAAAGAAAGATGTTCATGACCCAGATAACCATGATGGTGTGATCACTCACCTAGAGCCAGACATCCTGGAATGTAAAGTCAAGTGGGCCTTAGAAAGCATCACAATGAACAAAGCTAGTAGAGGTGACAGAATTCCAGTGGAACCATTTCAAATCCTAAAAGATGATGCTGTGAAAGTGCTGCACTCAATATGCCAACAAATTTGAAAAGCTCAGCAGTGGCCACAGGACTAGAAAAGGTTAGTTTTCATTCCAATCCAAAGAAAGACAATGCCATAGAATGTTGAAACTACTGCACAATTACACTCATCTCACACGCTACCAAAGTAATGTTCAAAATTCTCCAAGCCAGGCTTCAACAGTATGTTAACCATAAATTTCCAGATGTCATGCTGGATTTAGAAAAGCCAGAGGAACCAGAGATCAAATTGCCAACATCCGTTAAATATCAAAAAAGTGAGAGAGTTCCGGAGAAACATCTACTTCTGCTGTATTGACTATGCCAAAGCCTTTGACTGTGTGGATCACAGAAAACTGTGGAAAATTCTTAAAGGTATGGCAGTAATGGACTATCTTAACTGCCTCCTGAGAAAACCCTATGCAGGTCAAGAAGCAACTGTTAGAATCGGACATGGAACAACAGACTGGTTCCAAATTGGGAAAGGAGTACATCACAGCTGTATATTGTCACCCACTTGTTTAACTGATATGAAGAGTACATCATGCGAAATCTGAGTTAGATGAAACCCAAGCTGGAATAGAGATTGCCAAGAGAAATATCAATAACCTCAGATACGCAGATGACACCACATTTATGACAGAAAGTGAAGAAGAACTAAAGAGCCTCTTGATGAAAGTGNGCTCAGCTTTCTTCACAGTCCAACTTTCACATCCATACATGACCACAGGAAAAACCATAGCCTTGACTAGGCGGACCTTAGTCGGCAAAGTAATGTCTCTGCTTTTGAATATACTATCCAGGTTGGTCATAACTTTTCTTCCAAGGAGTAAGCGTCTTTTAATTTCATGGCTGCAGTCACCATCTGCAGTGATTTTGGAGCCCAAAAAAATAAAGTCTGACACTGTTTCCACTGTTTCCCCATCTATTTCCCATGAAGTGATGGGACCGGATGCCATGATCTTCGTTTTCTGAATGTTGAGCTTTAAGCCAACTTTTTCGCTCTCCTCCTTCACTTTCATCAAGAGGCTTTTTAGCTCCTCCTCACTTTCTGCCATAAGGGTGGTGTCATCAGCATATCTGAGGTTATTGATATTTCTCCCGGCAATCTTGATTCTAGATTGTGTTTCTTCCAGTCCAGCATTTCTCATGATGTACTCTGGATATAAGTTAAATAAGCAGGGAGACAATATACAGCCTTGACGTACTCCTTTTCCTATTTGGAACCAGTCTGTTGTTCCATGTGCAGTTCTAACTGTTGCTTCCTGACCTGCATACAGATTTCTCAAGAGGCAGGTTACGTGGTCTGGTATTCCCATCTCTTTCAGAAAAGGTGGTAAATTAGTAGATTTGCAGGAATGTAAGCTAGGTATTAAGACACTTTATCTAAGAATCCACCTTTATATCCTCTAGTCATGCACCTTCCCTAGTGGCTCATCAGTAAAGAATCCGTCTGCAATGCAGCAGGCCCTGGTTCGATTGCTGGGTGGGGAAGATCCCCTGGAGAAGGAAATGACAGCCTACTTCAGTATACTTGCTTGAGAAATCCCATGGACAGAGGAGTCTGGAAGACTACAGTCCATGGGGTCCAGGAGTCAGACAAGACCTAGTGATTAAACCACCACCGCAGTCCTCTGGGCATGTGTCTTAAGATTTCTTCACACCAAAAACACACCCTTCCTTCAGACACATAGTTCACTTTCTTGTCACTGAGATGCACAGTCTCTAGTTTATCAGTTCTATTACTAATATCCTAGGTGTTAAGTCTGCTTATAGGCCAGCCCAATTCTAATTTTTTTTTTCTTGGAAATTGTCTCCAATTCTAACATTCAGAAAGAATCACTTTCTCTTCTAGGTTCTCATAACTCTAGAGCTTGTATTAAACTTAATTTTGTATATATTCGTTTCTCTATCTGGATTATGAGCCCTTTAGGTTTTATAAGTCTATATCTTTTCACTCTCATACCCAGTACAATTCTTTGAAAATGTTAACTGCTCTATATACATAATTAATTAGCTTCAGAGGCATTGACCCATGTAACAACACTCTCAAGTAACTTGTTAATAGTCCAGGATTTCAAGCTAGCACTTTAACATAGCAGTCACTTCTGGTTTAAAAACCAGAGGTGGTAGCTTCTCAGGTCATTGTTGATGGGCAAGTTCCCTAATGAGGCCAAATTATAGATCCAAATATTACCACCGAGCACCAAGATACAAAGCAGATGAACCTGTCAGGAAGAACAGTTCCAATAAATTGTACAGTATCCTAACATACAGCCTTCTCCCACCCAGGGATTATTGTTAGGAAAACAGGTTGAGTCAGAAAAAAAAGAGGATCTGCTTTCCTGAGAAAATACAGTAATAATGATCTTGTTCTTTTGTCCTCCATCAGTCTTGAAACTTAGATACTTAGGTTGAAATACACACCAAAAAAATCATTTTTTAGTCAAAAATTATCAAATGTCATCAACGTTCTGTGGCCCAAAGCAATCCATACCTCCTAAGTCTAGCCTGTGCTGTGACAATTGAGCTGACTAGGTTGTACCTTTTTTTGTTTTATTTTTATTTGAAAGATGTACTCTTTATTTTTTTTTTGTATTTATTTATTTTTTTACACGAACTCCCAAACATGAAACCCCCTCCCACCTCCCACCCCACATCATCCCTCCAGATCATCCCCATACACCAGCCCCAAGCGTCCTGCATCCTGCATTGAACATAGACTGGCAATTCATTTCTTACATGATAGTATACAAATTTCAATGCTATTCTCCCAAATCATCCCACCCTCTCCCTCTCCCTCTCCTTCTCCCTCAGAGTCCATAAGTCCGCTCTACACATCTGTATCTCTTTTGTTGTCTTGCATACAGGGTCCTCATTACCATCTTTCTAAATTCCATATATATGTGTTAGTATACTGTATTGGTGTTTTTCTTTCTGGCTTACTTCACTCTGTATAATTGGTTCCAGTTTCATCCATCTTATTAGAACTGATTCAAATGTATTCTTTTTAATGGCT
>SJYX01022414.1:47038-61618 GCA_006410675.1 Oreotragus oreotragus
TGCTAAGTCACTTCAGTCGTGTCTGACTCTGTGTGACCCCATAGACGGCAGCCCACCAGGCTCCCCCGTCCCTGGGATTCTCCAGGCAAGAATACTGGAGTGGGTTGCCATTTCCTTCTCCAATGCATGAAAGAGAAAAGTGAAAGTGAAGTCGCTCAGTCTCTCCAACTGTTAGCGACCCCATGGACTGCAGCCCACCAGGCTACTCCGTCCATTGGATTTTCCAGGCAAGAGTACTGGGGTGGGGTGCCATTGCCTTCCCCGAATATTAACAATAATGTTTAATTTTCTGAGTGTTTAATATGTGCCAAGCACTTCGCAAGAGCTTTACTTATAACATCATGTTCCATTCCCACAGTGCCAAGGTAAGCAACTATTCTCCATCACAGACAGAATTAAACAAAGGTAGCAAAGATGAAATAGTGAAATTTAATATGAATTTAATTAATTTATAAAGGTGGAACTGGACACTTCAGTTTTTCCCTGAGAAACAGATACATATATTTTTAAATATTGTCAGTAAACTGATGATTTCACTGAGGCCAGCACATAGAATTCAGAAAATAATTAGTTATAAATTGTGAAATAATTGGATTTAAAGAAGTTACTTGAACTTAATGAAGTGTTACATCCTTCATAAGGATAAAGTAAAATGTATAAAATCTAAGTTATCTTTCCAGTTCTTAAATATGTTATGCTACTTGATAAAACATCACTTGCTTATTGTGGATCAGACAATTTTACAGCTTGATTTAAGCTGCACTTGGGACTGATATGAATCAGTTTAATCCTAAGATTTATTTGTTCTCTGGAGTATTGATAAGCAAACACTTTTTTTAAAAATCTATAAAATAACATTTCTATACTTTAAAGAGATACTGGTTAAGTTGATTTATCTATTTTATTAGAGGTTATAAATAACTAAGTAGATCAAACTGGTATANGATATGAATCAGTTTAATCCTAAGATTTATTTGTTCTCTGGAGTATTGATATGCAAACACTTTTTAAAAAAATCTATAAAATAACATTTCTATACTTTAAAGAGATACTGGTTAAGTTGATTTATCTATTTTATTAGAGGTTATAAATAACTAAGTAGATCAAACTGGTATATATTTGACAGTTCCCATATTTAGTTGATAAAATGAACGTATTTCTCAACAGAATTTTTATAGCTAAATATATAATTGTGCCCTGTGGTGTAACATAATTATAGATATATCCAAAGCCATCACTGAGGTTTTGCTGGTGACTCAGATGGTAAAGAATTCTCCTGCAACTCAGGAGACAGGTTTTGATCCCTGGATCGAGAAGGTCTTCTGGAAAAGGAAATGGCAACTAGCTCCAGTCTTCTTGACAGGAAAATCCCACAGACAGAGGTGACTGGCAGGCTATAGTCCAGGGGATCACAAAGAGTCAGTTACAACTGAGCCCACAAAAATACATACGCACAATGGTTAGAAATGTTGTACTTGTTTTAACATATTTAAGATAAAATAGATAAGCATGACTTTATTTAATTCTTGATTCAAAATGCTAAATGGTTCAACTTTTTCCCAGCAGTGATAACTTGATTAATTCATCCTCTGGGAAGGAGGCTCAGCCTTGTTTATCTGAGTTCAACTGTTTTAACTAAAAACAGCAATTGGAGGATTTAAAAAAAACAACAACTTATCTTTAAATGAAATGCCAAACATTAACAAACCAGAGAAGACAGCTTTTGTTGCTGTTTGTTTTTTCCTTTCCCTGAAGTTCCTGAAGTACCTAGCTGTATACCAGTAGTCAGCCCATGCCAACAGGTTCTGGAGCCCAGACCAGGTACTCGTATTTTAATATTTATTTTATTTATCAAACACTTTGGTGGGTCTACTATATAGTAAGCATAGTTCCAAGCTCTTGGCTAATGTTTACTAATTTTATCCTTATGGCAGCTCTGAAGAAGGTGATACTCTTTATATACTCATTTTAAAGATAAAGAAACTTAGGTGCACAAATTTAACCAACACTCCTAAAATCACAAATCAAGCAAGTGGTGGAAGCTGGACCTAAGTGCTGTGGATAGAATATTTGATCATCATCACAGGTATACGAGGCTATCTCTCCAGATCTTGGCCAAATAATTTGGTGGCTAGATCCTCCTGAGCACTTAACCTCTCTGAACTTCAGTCTTTTCAGTTGAAAAATGAGAACAGTATCTACAATCAATGACTTCTGTGAGTCTGTACATACCAATTTTGATGCATTCATTCCTATGTATACCTTGCCAGCATAGATCTTCCCAGCAACCTCCTAGAGTTGGTATTGGTTCTATCCAATAACACATTATATTCTAAAACATATCCTATTTTGTGCTCATCTTATTAGACTTGTAGTAGCATCAGGGTGTGCTAATGTGTCTAATCTACTCTATGTTGTGTCCCCAGTGCCCACAGAGGACCTGGAATGTAGGAGGAATTTAATCAACATGATTTTGTGAAAGAGTGAATGTACAATTTTCCTACTATCCATAGAATATTCATCAGCAACATATTAGCAAATGCATCTTCATCAATAGGCATGCTATAATAAAAGTAGTATTTCCTAGGAAATATTAAATAAAATCAAGATTGTGCAAATGGGAATCAAAATGAAAGCACAAAAGCAGTTGACAAATCTTTAAATTATTGATGTACCAAATGGATGTCTTTTCCCTTTGAGATAAAAGTGTGAATTAAACCAAGAGCATTAAGGCCATGGTTAAAATGAGAAACACCAATCAATAAAGCAAAAATAAACCAAAAAATGTAACTGGATTCACAAACCAAGGTGTTTCAATGACATTTTTTCTGGCAGCCTGGTCCTGTCAAAAGATAGTGAGAACTAATTACGAGAGTCACAAGCCTTGGAGGCTGACCCCACTTTAGGTAGCTGAAGCTGAAGGAAATTTCTATATGTGGTTACCAATTATCTTAAACACCAAGGTCCAACTTAAATTGTATTCAGAAGATAGCGTGGCCCAGTACAGCCGCTGCTCACAAATACTCACAACGGCTTCATCTGGCCATATCTGCAACCAGTGGGCTTCTTGCTTCTTGCCTATGACTGATTTCTAGAACTCAAACTCAGAACTATATTAAAATTAAAACATATAGGTAAAATTGTCATAGACCTTATATTTTATGCTGAGAGATTTTATATGAAGCAGATTGGTTTTCTTATATCTTGGTTTGGGGATTTCATTAGCAAGCTGGGCATATATAAAACAAATCACTGAGCTGTTTGACAGTATAATGACTTACCATTAAAAAAAAAAAGAAAAAAAAATACATGAAATGTTTCTAAAATGAAGAGTCAAACTACAGAAGGAAGCTGATATGCTTTTGCAAAATGGGCCTGAGGACAAAAACCAAAGATAAATGTGTATGTTTAAAATTACTTGTGGGCAAGGCTCCCATCTTAAATATTTGAAGTATTCAGGCCTCCAGGCACCTGTTCAAGTTTGTGCTGATTCTCTCCAGGCAGCTGCTTACTTGCCTCTGCTTCAGGCTGGACCTGAACATGGTCCAGGATGTAGCATTGATGAGCAAGTTCAGCTGGTGCTAAACGACAGGTGTTGGCTCCTGATTGCCTTCAGTGGCATGGTGGGGGATATTTCTTAACAGAGGGAAGGAGAGGAGACATCAAACACTTGCTCTTCCAATTTAATGTTTTAATGTTTGTCCAAATCAATGTTTAATGTTTAATGAAAGGCATAGACTAGTGAAAGAAATAAGTTAACAACCAGGCTTACAGAAAACTTTTTCTTAATGAATGCACACTGGTAGCACAACAAAGAGGTGATATCATTCGTAAGATTTAGGATACCTTACAAAGTCCATTATCCACAGGGCATGCTCTGATGATCACTAAAGCCTTCAATCCAGGTGGATGGGTTAACCCAATGGTCAAAACACTGCAAGATCTCACTGTGTCAGCCTCTAGACCACAGTCTGTGGGCCACTAACTGACAGTGTAGGCATGGAATACACTTTCCATAAGTATATGAAGCTAACAGAGGTACTTCTACAACCAGATGGGCATAGAAATGCTCTCAAGTCCATCCTAAAATCCAGTGAGACTTTTCTGGGTGACAATGGAGCATATCAACAAATTATGCCCTGAATGGTAAATCCAGCCTACTGCTTATTTGATTAAATAAGCATTGAATCAAAATAAGCAGTAGGCTGGATTTTATGTTTGCATTTTATATTAAAAGGAATCTAGAAGGCTATTTAATGACCTGTAAAAAATTTATGAATTTCAAATTGCAGTAGCTGAAAATAAAGTTTTATTGGAACACAGCCACACAGCCATTTGTTTACATATTGTATATGGCTACTTTTGTGACAGAGTAGTTGTAACATAGACTGTATCATTCACTGAATATAAATTGCTTGCTATTTGGCCTTTTACCAAAATGGTTGCCAATAAACATATAGTGTATGGCATTTGATATTGGTATAGCCTCATACCAGTTGTGATAATTGGTAACTCTGAGCCTCAGTTTGCTCAACTCTAAGGGGATATTATCAATAACCTCAGATAGGCAGATGACACCACCCTTATGGCAGAAAGTGAAGAGGAACTAAAAAGCCTCTTGATGAAAGTAAAAGAGGAGAGTGAAAAGTTGGCTTAAAGCTCAACATTCAGAAAACGAAGATCATGGCATCCGGCCCCATCACTTCATGGGAAATAGATGGGGAAACAGTGGAAACAGTGTCAGACTTTATTTTTGGGGGCCCCAAAATCACTGCAGATGGTGACTGCAGCCATGAAATTAAGACACTTACTCCTTGGAAGAAAAGTTATGACCAACCTAGATAGCATATTCAAAAGCAGAGACATTACTTTGCCGACTAAGGTCTGTCCAGTCAAGGCTATGGCTTTTCCAGTAGTCATATATGGATGTGAGAGCTGGACTGTGAAGAAGGCTGAGCGCCGAAGAATTGATGCTTTTGAACTGTGGTGTTGGAGAAGACTCTTGAGAGTCCCTTGGACTGCAAGGAGATCCAACCAATCCATTCTGAAGGAGATCAGCCCTTGGATTTCTTTGGAAGGAATGATGCTAAAGCTGAAACTCCAGTACTTTGGCCACCTCACACGAAGAGTTGACTCATTGGNTGTTGGAGAAGACTCTTGAGAGTCCCTTGGACTGCAAGGAGATCCAACCAATCCATTCTGAAGGAGATCAGCCCTGGGATTTCTTTGGAGGGAATGATGCTAAAGCTGAAGCTCCAGTACTTTGGCCACCTCATGCGAAGAATTGACTCACTGGAAAAGACTCTGATGCTGGGAGGCATTGAGGGCAGGAGGAGAAGGGGACGACAGAGGATGTGATGGCTGGATGGCATCACCGACTCAATGGACATGAGTCTGAGTGAACTCTGGGAGTTGGTGATGGACAGGGAGGCCTGGCGTGCTGCGATTCATGGGGTCACAAAGAGTCGGCCACGATTGAGCGACTGAACTGAACTGAAGGGGATATTAATATTCATTTCAGGGTTCTTGGGCATATTATACGAGATAAGGTGTGATAAAGTACCTAACATAATGGCAGTAAATGGTTACTATTTTTATTCATAATGTAATAAGAAAGATAATAAATGTTATATTTCCTGGTCTCAATGTTATGATTCTGAATAATGTGAGAGGCCACCAGTCTCCTTACAATTCCAGGCTGTTTGAGAGTATACTGGATGTTTCCTCAGGCAGGGATCCGTTTCATAGCAAAATTCCATAGACTAATGACTTAAAAGGGCTTCCCAGGTGGCCCAGTGGTAAAGAATCCTCCTGCCAATGCAGAAAATGCAGGAGATGTGGGTGCAATGCCAGGGTCGGGGACAACCATCATCAGTATTCTTGCCACGTCAATGTCATGAAAAGAGGAGCTTGGTGGGTTATCATCCACGGGGTTGCAAAGAGTGGGACACAATGAGTGACTGAGCATGCAGATGGCTTAAAAACAGAAATGCGTTTCTCACAGTTCTGCTGACCAGGAAGCCCAGTGGTTTGGACCCCACATGGTCAGGTTCTAAGGCAATCTCTCTTCTTGGCTTGCAGGTTCTAAGGAAACCTCTCTTCTTGGCTTCTTCTTTACTCATTGAATTCTCACATGGTAAGGAAAGAAAGGCAGAGAATGAGAAGACTGGTGTTTCTTCTTTGTGTGAGGGAAATTATCCCATCATGGGATAATTCATCATCATTAGCTCATCTAAACCTACTTACCTCTCAAAAATTCCACCTCCAAATACCATCACTTTGGGGATTAGGATTTCAACATATGAATTTGGGGTGGGGGACACTAAGTCCAAAACAGATATTGAATCTCTGGCAGCTGTTCTGCTGTTTTTTCACTGTGTGCTGCTGCTAAGTCGCTTCAGTTGTGTCTGACTCTGTGCGACCCCATAGATGGCAGCCCACCAGGCTCCCCCATCTCTAGGATTCTCAAGGCAAGAACACTGGAGTGGGTTGCCATTTCCTTCTCCAATGCATGAAAGTGAAGAGTGAAAATGAAGTAGCTCAGTCGTGTCCGACTCTTAGCAACCCCATGGACTGCAGCCTACCAGGCTCCTGCGTCTATGGGATTTTCCAGGCAAGAGTACTGTGTAGCAGTGTTCAATTCAATATCAGCTTTAGGAAAGAATCCCTGTTAGTCTTAACCAGTGGGGCCTTTTTGTCAATAAGAGAGGGACTTTTTATTTATCTCAGTGACTATAAAGTGTCATTGCATTGACTGACTGATGGCAAATGTGTGTGTATGTGTGTGTGTGTGTGCATACGCTAAGTTGCTTCAGTTGTGTCTGACTCTTTGAGACCCTATGGACTGGAGCCCACCAGGCTCCTCTGTCCATGGGACTCTCAAGGCAAGAATACTAGAGTGCATTGCTATTTCCTCCTCCAGGGGATTTCCCTGACCCAGCAATTGAATCCACATCTCTTACATCTACCACATTGGCAGATGGGTTCTTTATCACTAGCACCACCTGGGAGATCCAATATATATATATATATATATATATATAATTAAACAACAACAAAAAAATCACACCCCAAAACTCAGCATCACCACTTATGAATATCACCCCTTTCCTATAGAGACTGGTGAACAGATGTAAAGCCTAAAACTTCTACAGAATTTTAGAAACATCGTTCCATGATGAGGCAATCCATTTCAAGGTAAAAGAAGTGATAGGAGAGTCAAGCCACAAGAACCAGAGGACAAAGAATGCCTTAAGCCAGCCGCGCATCTCATGTTTCCTTCCTGTGAGCGTCTCAGTCCTTTAGAGCTTAAGTCACTTTGAGTTAGATTTCTTGAATTTCACCAACAATGTAAACTAATTACCGCAACTGGTACCTGCCTGTAGATTCAAGTTGAAAGCCGACCTACCTGTATCACTCAGGTGTCCAGTAGAGAATCAGAGTGCAGTGACTCATCAATTTACTATAATTTTATATGTTGAGATCCATTTATAACTTATAAAATATCTCATATACCTTCCTCAATAAACTTCACTTAGTACTTAGTGCCACTGTGTTCAAAGCACTGAGCTCAAGCTGGGGGAGATGCACAGATGAATCAAGCACATTACTAGACTTCAAGGACTTAAGGACCTTGTGGAGAAGAGCAACATATAAACTACATGAGAAGTTAAAATAAGAGGTGAAACAAAATGAGACACATGTTCAACACAGCATTAGAGCCAGAGACCAGAGTTACTGCCCCCATTAGATACTCACAACAGCTCTGCGGGGGAGACTGAACAGATGTTTTTATCCTCATTGTTACAGATTAGAAGGTTCTGAAAGGTCCAGTGTGACTGGGGTAATTAGTTCTACATTAATTGTGCTCAGTGATTTTGGCTCAAAGCCCAATGTTCTTTTCATTCTTCCATGAAATTTCTTAAAAATAATAACAATGCTGAGATAAAAGGCTATTGTGTATTAAACATTTCATAAAGGGCTGACATATAGCAACCTGACATACACTGTCAAGGAATAAAATGTGAAATGTATAAGATAATAGGAGAGCACTCTGAGCAACTTAAGGTCACCTGTTCCAGTTAAGGAGAAGCTACCACTCAGCTCATTATTGGCAGATATTACGAGAATTTTCTACTTTTTAAGAGATTCATCATCTAAAGTGTATATGGAATTTAAAAAGCATTTTCATAATTTAATCAAGTCCTAGCGAGTCTACCTCCAAAATACATATTGAACTTGTTTACTTCCATCTCTCTGCAATAGCCTCCTAAATGATCTTCCAGATTCCAGTGCTGTCCCTTTCTTATACCCCTTCCAAACAATAGTCAGAGTGATTCATTTAAAAATAAAGGCTATCATCTCTTTATACACCCTAAATACTCATCGATCAGGATTTGACATGGAAGCCCAGACATCTTCGGTATTATAGGAATAATTGGCCTATTTTAAAGATTAGACCTTACACAAATATGGGAAGAAGCTGTTAAAAACAGACAGAAAAGATTCATTGACTCATCACCCAATGGACTGATGTGGCTAGAAACCTAAATCTCACTGTGTGTGTGTGTGTGTGTGTTTAAGTAGGTTTATATGCATGTATAGACAGAGAAGGAGAAGGGGGTGACAGAGGATGAGATGGCTGGAGAGCATCACTCAATGGGCATGAGCAAAAACTCTGGGAGACAATGAAGGACAGGGAAGCCTGGTGTGCTGCAGCTCATTGGGTCACAAAGAGGCAGATATGACTTAGCAACTGAACAATAGACAGACATATAGACGTATATTTTTCAATAATTATCGTTATTTTTATATGGAGTCTTATTATATAATTCATGATAGTTTGTATATACGCAAATTTATTAAAATTAATAAATGTATAGGTTTAACTATACTTATGGGTATATCAGTGCCTGTACAAGAAGGTTAAAATCTGATATCAGATAGAATTCTGACGTTGGCACATTGGATAAAGCAACATCTCCACACAGCTTATTTCTATCTGGAGAACTACATTTTACATGTGAAAACAAAGGATCAGATCACCCATGATTTTACCAAGATATATCATAGAGATGATTTTTATTCAAAGACAAATATTTCAAAATAGGAAGCTTATATCAGACAGTTAACAAATCAAAGTTATCTTAAGACCCAAAGCACCATCCCTGAAGAAGGGCATGGCAACCCACTCCAGTATTCTTACCTGGAAAATCCCATGGACAGAGGAGCCTGGTGGGCTACAGTTCATAAAATCGCAAAGAGTCAGACACAACTGAGCGACTGAGCACAAAGCACCTTGCCAAGAACATTTCTACCATTCAGGATTTAAACTTCTCTTGTTCACAAAGTAAAGACTCACACTATCTACCTGCAGGTGTTCAGTCTTCGTGGGAAACATGATCTCATGGGTTTTTGTACGTTTTACTTCCAAATATTATGAAGAGTTAGAAATTCCACCTAACTGTATCACAGGATCCCTAGGACTTTGAAACTTTTTTAAAGATTTGAAAGGACTGTCAGGCTGTCAGTGGAACAAGTAGATGTTATGGAAAACCATATTACTCAGAGATGACCTTAAGTCAAAATCGCTCAGTCATGTCCGACTCTTTGTGAACCCACGGACTAAACAAGTGGTCCATTGAATTCTCCAGGCCAGAATACTGGAGTGGGTAGCCTTTCTCTTCTCCAGGGGATCTTCCCAACCCAGGGATCGAACCCAGGTCTCCTGCATTGCAGGCGAATTCTTTACCAGCTGAGCCACAAGGGAAGCACAAGAATACTGGAGTGGGTATCCTATCCCTTCGCCAGTGGATCTTTCCAATTCAGGAATCCAATGGGGGTTTCCAGCATTGCAGGTGGGTTCTTTACCAACTGAGCTATCAGGGAAGCCCAGTCTTAGAGAATTCCATTTCTTCTCCATTTACTCTCACAGTGTCCAATACAAAGCATGTGCATGACAAACGCACATGCTTTGCATTTGCATTTATTTGTTGAATAAATGATTTATTTTTTGAATAAGTGATTGAATGGGATGAATGAAAATAAAACCACATTTTAATATTATGGCTATGTGATACTCTAGAATTTGGGACTTTACTTTGTGGTGGGGCCAAACCATAATAGAATTTAACACCAAAGTGTTTTTCTTTTTCACTCCATGCAGCGCTCCTCCAAAAAACAGAATTAGGTTGCTAGCACTGACCATGAGCACCAAATATGTACAAGGCATGGAGACACACTAACCATTCTGTCTGCTCAGATGGCGTACATATTCAATACATGGGGTTAGTCAACCGTTTGTTATATATTGCAATTCTTCACATTCTAGACTCTTGATATAGATCTTGATGTTAAATTTTTTTAACAGACAGAAGCACTGTCAAGCTCAACAAGTCTCACCATGATCGGTTTTTATAATGCTATGCTCTCATGCATACACTGGTGGTGGATGTTACCTATATCTAGTATTTTGTCCATTAAACAAAACCTGAAATGCACAATGCAAACAGGAAAACTTCAAACAAAGATATTTTTTCTCAATACTTACCCATGGAGAAATTTAACAGAGATGATCAAAGGTTTACCCCTTTCCATGGGTGAGGACTAAATCAAATCCTCATCTTGTCCTGATCCCTACAAGAAACAGAAAACATATCTAAGAGTTCAAATGTTTGTAGACATTAGATTACATGCATGTCAGATTTTGTAACTGATTATAACTCATTTCAAAACAACACAGAAATTTATTCACAACTAAAAGATGTGACTGTAGCCATGAAATTAAAAGATGCTTGCTCCTTGGAAGAAAAGTTATGACCAACGTAGACAGCAGAGACATTACTTTGCCAACAAAGGTCCATCTAGTCAAAGCTATGGTTTTTCCAGTAGTCATGTGCAGATGTGGGAGTTGGGCTATAACTAAAGCTGAGTGATGAAGAATTGATGCTTTTGAATTGTGATGTTGGAGAAGACTCTTGAGAGTCCCTTGGACTGCAAGGAGATCTAACCAGTCAACTCTAATGGAAATTAGTCGTGAATATTCATTGGAAGGACTGATGCTGAAGCTGAAACTCTAATACTTTGGCCACCTGATGCAAAGAACTGACTCATTGGAAAGTACTCTGATGTTGGGAAAGATTGAAGGCAGGAGGAGAAGGGGACAACAGAGGATGAGATGACTGGATGGCATCACCAACTCAATGGACATGAGTTTGAGTAAACTCCAGGAATTGGTGATGGACAAGGAGGCCTGGTGTGCTGCAGTCCATGGGGTTGCAAAGAGTCGGGCATGACTGAGCGACTGAACTAAACTGAAATAATTGGTGCTGTACATTTTGAATGCAAAGTCGAAAGACAAAAAGGATGACAATCCTACAGATAATGTGGATAGCAGGGCAAAACATGTTTGTGCCTATCAAGGTGTATAACTGCTTCAACTTTTTTTCCTTTAGACATATTTGAAACCAAGTCATCATAAGAATCTGTTACATGGTTTGTGTGCTAAGTTGCTTCAGTTGTGTCTGACTCTTTGTGACCCCATGGACTGTAGCCCACCAGGTTCCTCTGTCCATGGAATTTTCCAGGCAAGAATACTGGAGTGGGTTGCTATGCTCTCCTCCAGTGAATTTTCCTGACACCAGGATCAAACTCGCATCTGTTATGCCTCCTGTATTAGTAGGTGGCTTCGTTAACGCGAGAACCACCTGGGTTACTAAAGTATAAATATAGAAAATAAGATGTAACACAGGACATAGGAATCTTTTTTTACTGATCCTATAAGACTGTCTATCCAACTTTTCTCCATAGGCATTACTGGACAAACTTGGTTTTAAAATATCAGGAAAGCAGAATTCACATTTCCTATTTCTATATTAGTCATTCCTCCTAGATTATAGTTCTTTATATGTCATTACACCTCTAAGTTTCTTTAGATTTGTTTCATTTTTTCCTGAGATAATGGCAAGTTTG
This sequence comes from Oreotragus oreotragus, assembly GCA_006410675.1. NCBI lineage: Eukaryota > Metazoa > Chordata > Mammalia > Artiodactyla > Bovidae > Oreotragus > Oreotragus oreotragus. The sequence goes on from SJYX01022414.1 coordinate 59,009, forward strand.
TTTTCTGAGCCTTAATAATTTCTTCTAAATCACTGTGGTCTTCAATTTTATCCTTTAAGCAACATTATGACTCTTCACTTATCTATATTGTTTGTGCAATTTTAAATGTTTAAAATTTTCCTCCTTTATTATTTCCTATCCCTCCTCCTCTTTCTCACTCTCTTTTTCCTTCTGTCTCTTTTCCCCTCTATTCTCATCTTCATCTTTCCTTTCTTCTGCATAGATTCTGCATAGATAAGTGGCTAATTTGTCTTTTAATCTCATCCCCCACCCCATCGTTTCTTACACATGTTAGTCTCCAGGCTTAAACTTATCATTTTCAATTCAGAGAGTTCACATTTGCTGTTTGTCTGGCCTAGAATGCTCTTTCCCCCTTCTTTCTCTTTCCCATCAAAGCAATCATATATAGTTATATACTGTGTACCACACAATTCCCAGGGTAACACTCATTAAGCTATTATATGACTGATTTCCCCAGTTTTGCAACATGGTGGTCTGATTTCTACCCTAAGAAACTCAGCTTATATATCTTTAAATAGGCCTTTTCTTACAATCATATCTAAAGTCCCTCTACCTACCCCACTCAATCTGGTAACTCTTCATCTCACCTGGTCGATTTCTTTCATAACACTTATAGGAATCGGTAATTATTCCACATATTTATTTATTGTGTATTGCTGCTGCTGCTGCTAAGTCACTTCAGTCGTGTTGGACTCTGTGTGACCCCATAGATGGCAGCCCACCAGGCTCCCCCGTCCCTGGGATTCTCCAGGCAAGAACACTGGAGTGGGTTGCCATTTCCTTCTCCAGTGCATGAAAGTGAAAAGTGAAAGGGAAGTCGCTCAGTCATGTCCAACTCTTAGCAACCCCATGGACTGCAGCCTACCAGACTCTTTCGTCCATGAGATTTTCTAGGCAAGAGTACTGGAGTGGGGTGCCATCGCCTTAAACTTCTTTGAGTTTTGTGATCTCCTATGCCTTGGTCTAGGTTGTATTGTATAGTATCTGTTACATTTTTAACTATGCTTGGCACATACAAGGCCCTTTATAAATCAGTGTTGAATAAAGAAAAAGAAAAAGAATTATCTAGTGAATACAATTTCCTTGAATATATTCATTTTTATTTCTCATTACAATTAGATGATCTCACCATCCATCTGTTGTGTAATACTTCATTTCTTGTGTTTCATGAATATATCTTTTCTTTGAAGGTGTTTAATTAAAATTTAATTATGCTTGTAAAATATAACTTATCAACTAACATTGCTTTAACATTTTTGTTGATATGCAAATATGTGTGATGATGGCAAGGTGCAAGTGAAACTTGCATGGAGGTTGGTCTAGAATGGTCAGTGAGGGAGGAAGCAGAAGAGAGTTTATTGATGGAGCAATAGAAAAGCCCCACAGTGANTAAAATATAACTTATCAACTAACATTGCTTTAACATTTTTGTTGATATGCAAATATGTGTGATGATGGCAAGGTGCAAGTGAAACTTGCATGGAGGTTGGTCTAGAATGGTCAGTGAGGGAGGAAGCAGAAGAGAGTTTATTGATGGAGCAATAGAAAAGCCCCACAGTGATTTTCTATCTACTTTGTAATTCTAACCAAGCCTGCCTGGCTCTTCACTGCTGAATGGGTAATGAGACTGAAAGTGACACTCATAATGCCCTCAACTATATCACTTCTTCCCAGCTGATTTCAGTGCAGTGATGGTGGATAGTTCCCTGAACTTTGCAGCTTTCTGATAAGAGGTCTTCTGCTTTGCTTTCTGATATCTTGAAAGGCCATTCAGTCAAGCATAGGAAGAACCCGTGGAGGAAAGGACAGGGGAATTAATACCCTTGGGAACAATTTCCAACTATGGAGGGGTGGGGTTTTGTGACTAAATCCTAGTCCCACTCTCTTTCGTGGGACATATCTGAAGCAGTTTCTACATCAGTTAGTACTCATGGTTAGTTACCCAGAAACCACTGTTGCACTCGGTATTGAGTTTATTTTTCCTTGTCTCACTCTCTCCACTATCTCTCTAGTGAGCTGTAAAATTATCCTCCAAAATAAATCACCTGGATTCAAATATTTCTCTTAGCAACTACTTTTGCATGTGTGTGTGCTAAGTCATTTCAAGCAACTCTGACTCTATGCAACCTATGGACTGTAACCCACCAGCCTCCTTTGTCTATGGGATTTCCCAGGCAAGAATACTGGAATAGGGTTGCCACTCCCTTCTCCAAAGGATCTTCCTGACCCAGGGATTGAACCCGAGTCTCCTTTGTTTCCCACAACTACTTTTGGGAGAGCCCAAATAGGTAAAAGCCATTAAATTTTGTCCCCTTTTATTTAATCTGTACCCCATCCATCCTCTTCACAAGAACCTTTGTCACTGTTCTGTATTACTGCTGTGTAATAGATTCAGAAAATGCCTAAAGTAAAATAAAAACAGCTGGAGAAAAAGCTAGTCTTTTTAAAAACTTTGTACCCAAAGGTTCAGCATTCTTATCTAAGCAATATTGCTCTTTTGACCTAGACCATCCCATTTTATGGGCTTCCCTAGCGGCTCAGCTGTTGAAGATTCCACCTGAAATGCAGGAGACCTGGGTTCAACCCCTG
>SJYX01022415.1:5001-28937 GCA_006410675.1 Oreotragus oreotragus
GGGGAAACAGTGGAAACAGTGTCAGACTTTATTTTTTGGGGCTCCAAAATCACTGCAGATGGTGACTGCAGCCATGAAATTAAAAGACGCTTACTCCTTGGAAGAAAAGTTATGACCAACCTAGATAGTATATTCAAAAGCAGAGATATTACTTTGCCGACTAAGGTCCGTCTAGTCAAGGCTATATGGTTTTTCCTGTGGTCCTGTATGGATGTGAGAGTTGGACTGTGAAGAAGGCTGAGCGCCGAAGAATTGATGCTTTTGAACTGTGGTGTTGGAGAAGACTCTTGAGAGTCCCTTGGACTGCAAGGAGATCCAACCAGTCCATTCTGAAGGAGATCAACCCTGGGATTTCTTTGGAAGGAATGATACTAAAGCTGAAACTCCAGTACTTTGGCCACCTTATGTGAAGAGTTGACTCACTGGAAAAGAGTCTGATGCTGGGAGGGATTGGGGGCAGGAGGAGAAGGGGACAACTGAGGATGAGATGGCTGGATGACATCACGGACTCATTGGACATGAGTCTGAGTGAACTCTGGGAGATGGTGATGGACAGGGAGGCCTGGCATGCTGTGATTCATGGGGTCGCATGGAGTCGGACACGACTGAGTGACTGAACTGAACGCCAAAGAAGCTGAGGTTGAATGGTTCTATGAAGATCTACAAGACCTTCTAGAACTAACACCCAAGAAAGATGTCCTTTTCATTATGGGGATTGAAATGCAAAAGTAGGAAGTGAAGAGATACCTGGAATAACAGGCAGGTTTGGCCTTGGAATACAAAATGAAGCAGGGCAGAGGCCAGATTGATCATATTCTTCACAGTTGATGATGGAGAAGCTCTGTACAGTCAGCAGAAATGACCAGGAGCTGACCGTAGCTCAGATCATGAACTCCTTATTGCCAAGTTCAGACTTAAATTGAATAAAATAGGGAAAACCCTAGGACATTCAGGAATGACCTAAATCAAACCCCTTATGGTTATACAGTGGAAATGACCAATAGATTCAAGGGATTAGATCTGATAGAGTGCCTGAAGAACTGTGGACAGAGATTTGTGACATTGTACAGGAGGCAGTTAAGAAAACTATCCCCAAGAAAAAGAAATGCAAAAAGACAAAATGTCTGAGGAGGCCTTACAAATAGTTGAGAAAAGAAGAGAAACAAAGGCAAAGGAGAAGAGGAAAGATATGTCCACCTGAATGCAGAATTCCAGCGAATAGCACAGAAAGATAGGAAAGCCTTCCTCAGTGATCAATGCAAAGAAATACAGGAAAACCATAGACTGGGAAAGATGAGAGATATCTTCAAGAAATTTAGAGATATCAAGGGAACATTTCATGCAAAGGTGGGCAGATGTAAGGACTGAAACAGTATGAACCTAGTGGAAGCAGAAGATAGTAAGAAGAGGTGGCAAGAATACACAGAAGAACTATACAGAAAAGATCTTCATGACCCAGATGACCACGGTGGTGTGATCACTCACCTAGAGCCAGACATTTTGGAATGTGAGGTCAAGTGGGCCTTAGGAAGCATCACTGAACAAAGCTAGCAGAGATGGTGGAATTCCAGCTGAGATGTTTCAAATCCTGAAAGATGATGCTGTAAAAGTGCTGCACTCAATATGCCAGCAAGTTTGGAAAACTCAGCAGTGGCCACAGGACTGGAAAAGGTCAGTTTTCATTTCAATCCCAAAGAAAAGCATTGCCAAAAAATGCTCAAACTACCGCACAGTTGCACTCATCTCACATACTTTGAGCAAAGTAATGTTCAAAATTCTCCAAGCTAGGCTTCAACAGTATGTGAACTGAGAACTTCCAGATGTTCCAATTTGATTTAGAAAAGGCAGAGGAACCAGAGATCATATTACCAACATCCGTTGGATCATCAAAAAAGCCAGAGGGTTCCAGAAAAACATCTACTTTTGCTTCATTGACTATGCTAAAGCCTTTGACTATGTGGATCACAACAAACTGGAAAATTGTTAGAGATTGGAATACCAGATGACCTTACCTGCCTTCTGAGAAATTTGTGTGTAGGTCAAGGAGTAACAGAACCAGACGTGGAACAACAGACGGGTTCCAAATTGGGAAAGGAATATGTTAAGCCTGTATATTGTCACCCTGCTTATTTAGCTTATATGCAGAGTACATCATACGAAATGCCAGACTGGATGAAGCACAAGCTGAAATCACGATTGCCAGAAGAAATAACAGTAACGTCAGATAAGCAGATGATACCACTCTTATGGCAGAAAGCAAAGAGAAACTAAAGAGCTGCTTGATGTAGGTGAAAGAGGAGAGTGAAAAGCTGTCTTAAAACTCAGCATTCAGAAAACTAAGATCATGGCATCTGGTCCCATCACTTCATGGCAAATAGATGGGGAAACAATGACAGACTTTATTTTCTTGGGCTCCAAAATCACTGCAGATGGTGACTGCAGCCATGAAATTAAAAGACGCTTGGTACTTGGAAGAAAAGCTATGCCAAACGCAGATAGTGTATTAAAAAGTAGGGACATTACCTTGCCAACAGAGGTCCATCTAGTAAAGCTTTGGTTTTTCCAGTAGTCATGTATGGATGTGAGAGTGGGACCATAAAGAAGGCTGAACGCTGAAAAATTGATGCTTTTGAGCTGTGGTGTTAGAGGACTCTTGAGAGTCCCTTGGACTGCAAGGAGATCCAACCAGTCCATCCTAAAGGAGTCCAATCCTGAATATTTATTGGAAGAACTGATGCTGATGCTAAAGCTGATGATGTAATACTTTGGCCACGTGATGTAAAGAGCTGACTCATTAGAAAAGACCTTGATTCTGGGAAAGATTGAAGGCAGGAGGAGAAGGGGACAACAGAGGATGAGATGGTTGGATGACATTAGTGACTCGATGGACATGAGTTTTTGCAAGCTCTGGGAGACGCTGATGGACAAGGGAGGCCTGGCATGCTGCAGTCCATGGTGTCGCAGAGTTGAACATGATTGAGCAACTGAACAATATATGTCCCTTCTCTTCTGAACCTCCCTCCCACCTTCCACCCCATCCCACCCTCTAGGTCTTTTTAAAAAAATTGATGAATATTAAATATTATTAAATGTTATGGCTAAATATAAAGTTTTTTTTTTTAATCAAACATTGAAGATTGTTTATCCAAAGACCTATGCTAGATGTTGTGAATGATACAGGATGGATAAAACATACGCTCTGGCCTCAGGGACTTTTGTTATTTATTAGAGGACATTAATTATTCATGAAAAGAATATAGATGAACAGAGTGTATAGATGTTGTAAGGTACTGGAAAATCCTTGGGTATTCTGAGCCTAATTTATAATCCTGTTTATACCAATCTGTTGCTATCATAGAATGTATGCAGGTAGAGAAGAAGTCCACATTTGGGTTTAACTGTGGACCTGGGGCAGTGTTAGACTCTTTATATCTCATTTACCCATACAGTCATTGTGCGGGTTGAGTAATTTCCCCCTCGTTTTACGTTTGTGGAAATTGAAACGCACAGAGTTTAAGTAAGTACCCCAAGGTCACACTGTGGTGTGATAGATCTGGGTCTTTGAGGCTTTTGAAGTGGGCTCTCTTCCCTAGTGCCTCATTTCTCTACATCAGGGTAGTCATTACCTCTTGCTGTTGAGCAAGTAGTCGGGGTTTTTCCTGGTAGCAGGTGACTAGTGTGCCCTCTCAGATGCTGGAGAAGGCCCTCTTTCTAAGGCTATTTGAGAGGATGTCTTCCTCCAAAGGCGATAGTGTCTGATGTGGTCCAGTAGGCCACTCAGTGGGGGACTCTTTGTTCAGTTCTTATGAACTGTTCTCCTCTTGGCTGTTGATGCTTGTAGATGGGCGTAAAGGGAAGATTGTATTTGTAAACTGAAACTTAAGACACACTCTTGGTTTTCCTCAGGGTGGCGGCCTAAGGGGCTACTTGTGGCACATCTTCACGAACATAAGTCTGCTGTGAATCGGATTAGAGTCTCTGACGAACATTCACTGTTTGCCACGTGTTCAAACGATGGCACAGTGAAAATCTGGAACAGTCAGAAGATGGAGGGGAAGACCACCACCACCAGGTAACCCGCACCTCGGTGGAGAGTCCACCCACCCAGTCACTGTATTCACTGAGCGCTCACCCCGTGACAGGTACGGTTTTAGGTGCCAGGAATGCAGTAATGATAAATATACACAAATACATGTTCTGGGAGACTTTACGTCAGTGGGAGGTGACAGACAATAAACAGTGTGTAAATAAACAGGTTGTATTTTTGGATGGTGAGAAATGTTATGGGAAAAAACGATAGCAAAAAGGAGGGATGGAGGGTGAGTAGGTGGCGTAGACTCTAGTTTAAAGAAATTGGCTGGAGACTTCCTCACAGAGAAGATATTATTTAAGGAAGCCCATGACAAAGATGCGAGAAAATGCCACATGGATGTCCTGGGAAAGAGCCTTCTTGGCCGAGGAAACATGGGCCTCAGAGGTCCTGAGACAGAAGAATGTTTGGCATGTTTGGGGAGGAACAGGAAGGTCTGTGTGAGGGAGAAGGAAGTCTGAGGGCCCGAGTTGACGGGGCCTTGCAGGCTGTTGTGAGGGCCTTAGACTCTGAGTGAGGTGTGGGGGCCTTTGGATGGTTCTGTGTGGTGGAGAGACCTGATCTGAGTCAAACTTCAATAGGATTACTCTGGCTCTTGTGTTGAAAATAGATGGAGGAGGCTTTCTCTGTAACTGAGCGAGATGGGGGACGTAGTGGGACATGATCCGATTCTGGGTATGTTTTAATGCTAGAGATAACAAGATTTGCTGAATGGGTTAGATGGAGTGTGAGGAAGAGAGAAAGTAGGAAATGATAAGAGTGCCCAGTCGAGAGAGACGTAATTATTACTTGAAATTTTGAAGACTCTTCAAATATGCATGATGAGGTTATGATAAGTGGGGGAGGTATTTTAGATTTGTACAACTTTATAGTTGTGTCCCTACTTGATATTCATGTTTATTGTGTGCCTAATTTGGTCTGGATCTGAAAAGCTATTAGAAATCAAAATTGAATCTATGTACATGAAAAGATGTGGGGAACCTTTGGTGCTTTTCTCATTATCAGTTCGTTGACTACACTCTGTCAGTTAAGTTGTGTCCAACTCTTTGCAACCCCATTGGACTGCACCACACCAGGCTCTTCTGTCCCCACTCCCCTGGAGTTTGCTCAAGTTTATGACCAGTGAGTCATTGATGTCTAATCACTGACCACTGACCATTTGACCAGTAACCACAAAATGGTCAACAAAATATCTTTGATAAACTAATAAGTTTACTCCTTACCCACCTGATAGAATTTTGTTCTGTTAATTTTTTTTAAAGAACTCTAACTTTTGCAGCACGCTTAGTTATTTTTCACGTTCATTCACTCTTGGCACTGCATTGGTCAGAACGTAAATCGAAAACCAGTAAAAGAATCTTGGCTCCATGAGGCAATTTTTTTGTCAATATTTAAATGAAATTTTCAAACCTTGAGAGAGGTTTTCCAGTGAACACACATGCTTGCGGCAAGACTCTAAATAGTTAATGATTTTACTTTGATTTCTGTGTGATATAATTATCCATCTTCCTATCAATTCATCTTTTAAAAATGTATTTCAGAGTGAGTCACAGATATCAGAATATTTCTCCTAAAAATTTCAGCATGTATATTGCTAATACTTGTTCATAGTTCTCCTTTTCTTCTTGGGCATAAAGTTTGTATGCTGTGAAGCACACAAATCTTAATCATTCCATAAGATCCAGCAAATACACATACTTGTGCAACTTAAAAACCACTCTCAAGATACAGAACATAACTAGAATGTTCCCTCATGTTCCTTTGCATAAAATGCCTGCGTCCTCCCTGCCTACAGCCATTCTTTTGATTTTCCCCCACCATTATTAGCATTTTGGTTAATGTTTTAAAAACCTCCTCTGATAACTATTTTCCAAATGGTTCTTTGTTATTATCATCATTAGTTGTATTCATTATTGCTTTTGTTAGGAGGGTAAGTTTAATTGATTGGAGTAAACCTCTCAAGTAAAAAGTTGGAATCATCCATTAGCTTTGCAAAAACCTCTCTTGTTAATTCCAGATGATTTTTATCACAGAGCCATGCGTTTGTCCCAGTGTCATACTTTAGGCAGTGGTAAACCAGAAAATGTGGCTGTCAGCTGACAGTACTGCAGTCTTTGGAATGTTTGTATGATGTTTAGGAGAATGGGTGTCCTCTGGACGCAGCTGCTCTCTTGTCTGTAAGAGCAGACTGTCGGCCTTAGCTTGGAAAGGCTTCATTCCAGGAGCAGGGAGAGAAAGAGGGTGAGGGAATAGGAAGTGTTGCCCTCATCACGTGCCTTTATGAGCTGATGGGGGAGAAGGAGGACTTCACAGCGGTGCCGTGTTTTCTTAGGCAGTCTCGCTAGTACATCGTGGCTGCCTGGCCATTCCCCCCGTGCAGTGTGTTGGCTGACCACCCCGTTGCAGCTCTGACTTTCTCCTTGAATTGCATCGGTGATTTAGGCCATCTGGATCTTAGCTCTGGTGTTTGCTTCTTTCTTATTTCAGTTAAACTTTTAGTTTTTCCCTTGGGAACTAATGCTTGAAAAATGGCTATTTTTTTTTTTTTAACTTTTACATAGATTTTTAAAATTTAATCCTTTCTAGTATTCTAAACTATATTTTCCATATATGCTTTTTGTGCTCCCCCATTTTTGGCTCATTTAGCTTCTCGATTTTAGGAAACACTGATGTATTTGGTACTTGCCAAATGTGATGGTAAAACATCTGAGTAGAGTGTTATTCCAGTGAAGAGTTGTGCAAGAAAGTTAGCAGTGTTAGGATTATATAGTTTAGAGTCTGAGATAGTATTAGAAGTTGAAGTTTTTGAGTGATATGGCTACCCTGAAGTAAAGGGTTAACCTGAGGCCTGAACTTTACAAAATTGATGGGGATAGGAAGAGAGCAGTCAGAAAAGAAGAGAGAAGAAACCATTTAAGTTATGTCATACTACAACACAAGAGAGCATTTAAGAAAGAGATTTATCAGCAGCTCTGAAATGCAGTAAAAGTGCCAAGTGGCATGAAAGCCTCGTAAAACAATTGGGTGTTCTCACACACTGACCTTCGGTGAGTACAGTTCATGCAGCCGTCATTCGCGGAAGGCTTTAGACATTATGTATCACAAGCCTTTATGATGAACATATTCTAAGAAGAAAAAAGAATAAATTCAGATATTTAGTTTTGAGGCTGTTCAGATTGGCTTTTTTTTTCTAACATTTTTATTGATTTTTAATCACAGGATAAGTGCTTTACAGTATTGTTTTGATTTCTGCCAGACATCAACATGAGTCAGCCATAGGTACACATACGACTCCTTCTTGAATCTTCCTCCCACCCCTCACCCCATCCCACTCCTGTGGGTTGTCACAGAGCTCCTGTTTGGGCCTCACAGAATCCCCATCATACAGCAGACTCCCGCTGGCTCTCTGTTTACACATGGTCGTGCACATGTTTCCATGTTATTCTCTCCGTTCGTCCCACCCACCCCTTCCCTCCGCTGTGTCCACACGTCTCCTCTGATCTCCATCTCCACTGCTGCCGTGCACGTAGGTTCATCAGTACCGTCTTTCCAGATTCCATATATGTGTCAGCATATGATACTTGGTTTTCTTTCTTACTTATTACTTCACTCTGTATAATAGGCTCTGTGTTCATCCACCTCATTAGAACTGACTCAAATGCGTTCCTTTTTATGGCTGAGTGATATTCCATTGTGTGTATATATATACCAAAGCTAGCTTTATCCATTCATCTGTTGGTGGACATCTAGGGTTGCTTCCATGTCCCAGCTGTTGTATATTAGCGCTGCAGTGAACATTTGGGTACGTGTGTCTTTTTCAGTTATGGTTTTCTCAGGGTATATGCCCAGTAGTTGGATTGTCGGGTCATACGGTAGTTTTATTCCTGGTATTTTAAGGAATCGCCATATTCTCCATAGTGGCTGTATCAGTTTACATTCCCACCAACAAAGCAAGAGGGCCCCTTTCCTCCACACCCTTTCCAGCATTTACTGTTTGTAGATTTTTTAATGATGGCCATTGTGACCCATGTGAAGTGATACCTCACTGTAGTTTTGATTTGCATTTCTCTAATAATGAGCAGTGTTGAGCATCTTTTTATGTGTTTATTAGCCATCTGTTTGTCTTCTTTGGAGAAATGTCTGTTTAGGTCTTTTTCCCACTTTTTGATTGGGTTGTTTGTTTTTATAGTATTGTGTTGCATGCTGCTGCTGCTGCTAAGTCGCTTCAGTCGTGTCCGACTCTGTGTGACCCAATAGACAGCAGCCCACCAGGCTCCCCCGTCCCTGGGATTCTCCAGGCAAGAACACTGGAGTGGGTTGCCATTTCCTTCTCCAATGCAGGAAAGTGAAAAGTGAAAGGGGAGTCGCTCAGTCCTGTTGGACTCTTAGCGACCCCATGGACTGCAGCCCACCAGGCTCTTCCATCCATGGGATTTTCCAACCAAGAGTACTGGAGTGGGGTGCCATTGCCTTCTCCATGAGTGGCTTGTATGTTTTGGAAATTAATCCTTTGTTGTTTCATTTGCTTATTGTTTTCTCCCATTCTTAGGGTTGTCTTTTCTTGCTTTTTAATTTTTAATCGTAAAAGACTGGGAGCAAACTAAAGATTTAGCAGTAGGAGTGAAACTGGATAAATAAGTGATTATTGTGGAAATAAAGTGATTGCTATAGAAATACATTTTTTTTGATACAGAATATATTGATACAGCGTGTGAAAATACAGGTTTGAGGAGTCGGTTTAAGAACTTATGTAGGATTTCTGTTTTTAGAATGACAGAGTAAGAATTTTCAAAAATCTTTTCCTCCTTAAAAACAGTGATAACACTGGCAAAAACTGCCAATATCAACTTTTTCAGAATTCTAGAAATTCAAGTCCTTCATCAATCTGAATACTGTTGTTTGAGAAAAACGGCTGACTCTCAGAACAGCGAGCCATGTATGTGCGCCCTGATTTCATCCCCCACTACTTCCAAGCTGTACCGTGCCTTGGAAAACTTACAGTCCCACAACTACAGTAACCGTGAAAACCAACAGCTTAGCAGCCAGGGTCGGGGGAGCCTGGTGGGCTGCCGTCTATGGGGTCGCACAGAGTCGGACACGACTGGAGCGACTCAGCAGCTTAGCAGCAGCAGCAGCCACTGTGGGGGTCATGGTGGCTTTGGAACTCCTCCAAAGCCCCGTTTGCAGAGAATTACCACTGTTTGACCAGCTTGCTGTAAACCTCCATGATCAGGGCCTGTCCTGACGTTATTTGACCTGTTACTTTGTTCTTTGAGGAAAAACTACCCATGGAATATTTGTTGCAATTATTTGGAATTTGTTTAACATTGCGTCTGCCTGAGGTGGCAGTCCCAGTTGTAGCTAAGAAGAGGCTGACGAAAAACTTTAAAGCAAGTGTGCGGTATCAGTAGGGGCTTTTGAAAAGTTTGGATGTATGCATGGGTATCTGTAAGACCACATGCACTTGCAGGGTTGTGTGTAAGCCCAAGAAAGAACTCCGGAGGCTGCAGGTTCTCACCTGTGGCCAACCTTGAGTCTCTGTGCCAGCAGGAGATGAAGGATGAGGCTGAGCGGTAAACTGCTTTGTTGAAGGTGTGCCACAGCTAGCACAGAGAGCCTCACAAAGGCTGGACCCGCATCAGTTCATGAGATGCAAGGGAATGTCATTGTTCTTCAGTCAGTAAGTTGTGTCTGACTTTTGCAACCCCATGGACTATAGCCTGCCAGGCTCCTCTGTCCACGGAATTTCCCAAGCAAGAATACTGGAGTGGGTTGCCATTTCCTTCTCCAGGGCATCTTCCCAACCCAGGGACCAAACCCATTTCACCTGCATTGGCAGGCAGGTTCTTTAATGACCCCAGGAAATGTCATTAGCGGATCACGAATTTAACTAGAGAGAGAGTTCAGTGGCCACACATGAGAAATAAAGACTTTGTAGAACTGGTCTCTAGGCAAGTCACTAAATAAGCAGTGAAAACATTGGTGTCTTATTTCTGAAGTCAGTACATACCAGTTAAAATGTCTAGTTTTGGACAAAAGGTAAAAGTGAGGCAAAGAAGTAAGGAAGAATGTCCTACATACAGGAAGAAATGCAGGCAGTAGAAACAGTACCTCACCAATCCCAGAAATTGGACTTTCTAGACAATGACTTTAAATTAGTGATTAAAAATATGTTCAAAGAATTAGAAGAAATCCTGTCTAAAGGATTAAAAGGAAATTATGAGAAAAATGTCTCAACAAATAGTGTCAATAAAGGAAAAGAAATGATAAACAGAATCCTGGCATTCAAAAGTATAATAACAGAAATAAAGAGTTCAGGGCTGAACAGCAGATTTCACCTGGCGAGAGAAAAAACCAGGGTCTTGAAAATAGATCAGTTGACATCCATTCAGAGGTATAAAAACTAAAAGAGAATAAAGAAAACCGAACAGAGCCTCTGAGGCCTGTGGACCACCGTCAGGTGTACCAACATACACATGATAGTCCCAGAAGGCAAGGAGAGAAAAAGGAACAGGAAGAATGTTGGAAGAAATGCTGCTTGAACCACCCCCGCCCCCAGATTTGGTGAGAAACATTAATCTGTACACTTGAGGAGCTCAGCTAACTCCAAATAGAACAAAGATCAAAGAGAGCCATGCGAGAGACTCAACAATTTGATAAGCAAATTGTTGAAAGAGAGAAAATCTTGAAGCAAAAGAGAAAAGAGACCTGTCTTGTACGAGGGACCCTCAGTATGGTTAATAGCTGACATTTAATCAGAAATGCTGGAGCCTGGAAGTCACTGAGATGGTATATTCAGAGTCTTAGAAGAAAAAGACTGACAGTCAGTAATTCTGTATCCAGCAGAATTGTCTTTCAGAAACAAAGGAGAAATTAAGATATTCCAAGGTAAATAAAAACAGGAAATTTATTGCCAGCAGATTTTCCCTGAAGGAAATACTGAAAGGAGTCTATTGTGCCAACAGGAAAGGACACGAGACTAACTCGAACCACATGAAGAAATTAAGAACACTGAGTAAAGGTATCAGTAGATACAGGAGTGAACAGAAGACGTACAAGTTAGTTTTTTTCTGTAACTCTTTTACCGGCTATCTCCTTTAAAAGAAGACTATGTAAAGAAATAATTATAAAACTGCATTGACAGGCTTATAATGCATAAAGGTGTAATTTGTATGACAGTAATAGTACAGATGAGAGAGGAGGGAGCAGATCTATTGGAGCAAAATTGGTGCTCATCTGATTGTGTTTAGATGTTGGTTGTATTTTCCAGGGAAACCACTAAAAGAAACCCTTAAAAACATTTAGTAAAACTCAAAAATGTGTAATAAAGGAAATTGGGGATTAAAATGATGTACTGGAAAATATCTTTATAACACAAGGCAGCAGTGGTAGACTAGAACGACAACAACAAAAAAAAAAACAAACCAAACAAAAACCCATGTAAGACATAGAAAAAACGGACAGCAAAATGTCAACTGTAAGTCCTACTTCGTTGCTAATCGCATTAAGTGTAGTAAAAAAGCAGAATTGGCAGGAAGTAAGACAAAATATGATATGACTGTTGCCCACAAGAGACAATAGTTTAAATTCAAGAGACGCAGTGTGAGAGTAAAGGGGCTGAAGACGGTATACCATGTGGACAGTTTCTAAAGGAGCAGGCGTGGCTATGCTTATCTCAGACAACATTTTAACACAAAAATAGATACTAGAGATAGACAAGGATACTTTATAACAACAACAGGGTCAGCCTATCGGGAAAACATAGCAATTACAAGCACTCTGCTAACAGCAGAGCCCCTGCGTGGAGGAAGAACAGACAATATTGGGGGAAGATGGTTCAGCAGTAATAGTTGGAGACTTTAATGTTCTTCGCGTAGTGAGAGTTGAGCACACTGCAGACCTACCAGGTCCAGCATCTATAGAACACTCTACCCGACTGCAGCAGGTTATCTAGGACAGACACCAAGCTTCAGTAAATGTAAAGGCACTGAGCTGTATCAACATGCATGTTCTTTAACCATGGAAACTAGATCAGTAACAGAAATTTGGAGGATTCACAGGTTTGTAGAGGTTAAGCAGTGCATGGCAAAGTGACCAGTGGTTCAAAGGGAAATTAGAGAAATACTTTGAGGTGATTGAAAATGAAGATACAACAAACCAAAACTTAAGGGTGCAATTAAAGGAGTATTTCAGGAGAAGTTCATAGCTGCATGCAGCTGTATTTATAAAGAAGAAAAATCATAAATCAGTAACTTGGCTTTAACCTTAAATCTAGAAAAAGAAGAGCAAAGTAAACGCAAAACAAGTAGAAGGAAGGAAATCATGAAAGACGAAAGAAGAAACACATGAAATAGGGAGTAGAAAGGAAAGGAGGAAACCAGCAAAAGCAGAAGTTGGTTCTTTGGGAAGGTCAGAATTGGCAAACCTTTTCTACAGTAAGCAATTTTAAAAGGGAGAGTTACTAAAGTTAAAACTGGGAAGGAGAGAGGGGATGTTCCTGCTGAGTACATCACTATGGAGCACAGAGGAATACTGTGAACAATAGTATGCTGACAAATGAAATAAACTAGATGAAATGGACAGATCAGATTCCTAGAGAGATACAACCTATCAGAGGTAATCAAGAAGAAATAGAAAACCTGAATATTGAGACCTATAACAATAAGATTAAACTAGTAATTAAAAGAAAAACTTCCCACAAAGAAGAGCCCTGGCTGAGACGGGTTCATGGTGAATGCTACCAATACTTAATGAATTAACGCCCATCCTTCAAAACCTTTTTCAAAAAAATAGATGAGGGAACATTTCCTAACTCATTCTGTAAGGGCAGTGTTACCCTGATACCACAACCAGGCAAAATGTATCACCGGGAAACAGCAGACCAAGACGCATAGGTAATATGGGCATTAAAATCCTCAACAAAATACTAGTAAACTGAATTCAGCATGTTAAAGGGTAATGTACCATGACCAAGTACAGTTTATCCCAAGAATGCAAACCCTTTTCAGCGTTTGAAAATCAGTCAGTGAACATATCACATTAATAGAATAAAGGATGAAGACCACAGATGACCTCAAAAGATTCTTAGAAAGAATTTGATAAACTCTAGACAGCAAAATGGATGTCTGAGAGGCCTTACAAATAGCTGTGAAAAGAAGAGAAAAGTGAAAGTGAAGTCACCCAGTCGTGTCCGACTCTTTGCAACCCCACGGATGGGGTTTCCTTCTCCAGGGGATCTTCCCAACCCAGGGATCAAACCCGGGTCTCCTGCATTGCAGATAGAGGCTTTACTGTCTGGGCCACGAAAAGCAAAGGAGAAAAAGAAAGATATAAGCATCTGAATGCAGAGTTCCAAAGAATAGCAAGGACAGATAAGAAAGCCTTCCTCAGTGATCAAAGAAATAGAGGGAAACAACAGAATAGGAAAGACCAGAGATTTTTTTTTCAAGAAAATTAGAGATAGCAAGGGAACATTTCATGCAAAGATGGGCTCGATAAAGGATAGAAATGGTATGGACCTAACAGAAGCAGAAGATATTAAGAAGAGGTGGCAGGACTACACAGGAGAACTATACAAAAAAGATCTTCAGGACCCAGATAATCACGATGGTGTGATCACTCACCTAGAGCCAGATATCTTGGGATGTGAAGTCAAGTGGGCCTTAGAAAGCATCACTACGAAGAAAGCTAGTGGAGGTGATGGAATTCCAGTTGAGCTACTTCAAATCCTGGAAGATGATGCTGTGAAAGTGCTGCACTCAATATGCCAGCAAATTTGGAAGACTCAGCAGTGGCCACAGGACTGGAAAAGGTCAGTTTTCATTCCAATCCCAAAGAAAGACAATGCCAAAAAATGCTCAAACTACCGCACAATTAATTGCACTCATCTCACACGCTAGTAAAGTAATGCTCAAAATTGTTCAAGCCAGCAATACGTGAACCGTGAACTTCCACATGTTCAAGCTGGTTTTAGAAAAGGCAGAGGAACCAGAGATCAAGTTGCCAACATCCGCTGGATCATGGAAAAAGCAAGAGAGTTCCAGAAAAACATCTATTTCTGCTTTATTGACTATGCCAAAGCCTTTGAAGAGGCAGGTCAGGTGGTCTGGTATTCCCATCTCTCTCAGAATTTTCCACAGTTTATTGAGAAACCTGTATGCAGGTCAGGAAGCAACAGCTAGAACTGGACATGGAACAACAGACTACGTCAAGGCTGTATATTGTCACGCTGCTTATTTAACTTCTATGCAGAGTACATCATGAGAAACGCTGGGCTGGAAGAAGCAGAAGCTGGAATCAAGATTGCCAGGAGAAATATCAATAACCTCAGATATGCAGATGATACCACCCTTATGGCAGAATGTGAAGAGGAACTAAAAAGCCTGTTGATGAAAGAAGAGAGTGAAAAAGTTGGCTTAAAGCTCATTTAGAAAATGGAGATCATGGCATCTGGTCCCATCACTTCATTGGAAATAGATGGGGAAACAGTGGAAACAGAGGCAGACTTCATTTTTTGGGCTCCAAAATCACTGCAGATGGTGATTGCAGCCATGAAATTAAAAGACACTTACTCCTTGGAAGAAAAGTTATGACCAACCTAGATAGTATATTGAAAAGCAGAGACATTACTTCACTAACAAAGGTCCGTCTAGTCAAGGCTGTGGTTTTTCCTGTGGTCACGTATGGATGTGAGAGTTGGACTGTGAAGAAGGCTGAGCGCCGAAGAATTGATGCTTTTGAACTGTGGTGTTGGAGAAGACTTTTGAGAGTCCCTTGGACTGCAGGGAGGTCCAACCAGTCCATTCTGAAGGAGATCAACCCTGGGATTTCTTTGGAAGGAATGATGCTAAAGCTGAACCTCCAGTACTTTGGCCACCTCATGCGAAGAGTTGACTCACTGGAAAAGAGTCTGATGCTGGGAGGGATTGGGGGCAGGAGGAGAAGGGGACGACTGAGGATGAGATGGCTGGATGGCATCACGGACTCGATGGACGTGAGTCTGAGTGAACTTCAGGAGATGGTGATGGACAGGGAGGCCTGGCGTGCTGCGACTGAACGACTGAGCGACTGAACTGAACTGAAGCAATAAAAAAAAAAGAACCTATTAGAACTATCAAATGAGTTCAACAAAAAGTTGTAGAACATAAGATCATATAGTATTTATATATATAAAAGTCAATTGGATTTCTGCATGCTAACAATGAACTATGGGCTTCCCTCATAGCTCAGTTGGTAAACCACCTGCCTGCAATGCAGGAGACCTGGGTTTGATTCCTGGGTCGGGAAAATCCCCTTGAGAAGGAAATGGCTACCCACTCCAGTATTCTTGCCTGGAGAATCCTATGGACAGAGGAGCCTGGCAGGCTACAGTCCACAGAATCTCAAGAGTCCGACACAACTTAGCTGCTAAACCACCACAACCAACAATGAACAATCCAAAGATGAACTACAGAAACAAGAGCATCAGAAACAATGAAGTACTGAAGACGATTTAACAGAAGAATACAAGACTTCAGTACTGCAAACTACAAACCTCACTGAAAGAAACATTCTAAAATATTTATAGAAGACGTAAGTAGAAACACATCCCATGTTCGTTCAGTGGGAAACTTTTGCTCTTTGTTAATACTGCTGACATCCCCATATCGATCCTCAGATTTTCCCTATGAAAATTCCATCTGCCCCTTTCTACAGAAATTGACATTCTGATACTAAAATTCATGAAGAAATGAGAAGGACTTAAGACTGTCCTCAAGACAGTCTTGAGGAAAGAACTGAGTTGGAGCAATCACACTTCCAGATTGGCCACAAAGCTATAGCAGTCAAGACACTGTGTTACTGGCATAGGGATAAGTGCATTCATCAGTGGGCTAGAACTGACATGCAGAGGCACGTTTATGGTCGCTGCTTTCTGACACAAGTGCCAGGACAGCTGAGTGTGGGGAAGAATAGCCTGAACAGATGGTGTAGAGATTACTGGGCAATTGCATGCGAAAGAATGGGTTTGCAGAGAATTTTTCAAAATGGATCACAGACCTGAATGTAAGAGCTAAACTGTAAAACTTATGGAAGAAAACATAGGCATGTAATTCTTCATGACCTTGGATTTAGGCAGCTCAGATGGTAAAGAATCCACCTGCAATGCAAGGGACCCTGGTTCGATTCCTGGGTTGGGAAGATCTGCTGGAGAAGGGATAGGCTACCCACTCCAGTATTTTCGGGCTTCCCTGCTGGCTCAGCTGGTAAAGAATCCGCCTGCGATGAGGGAGACCTGGGTTTGATACCTGGGTTAGGAAGATCCCCTGGAGACAGGAAAGGCTACCCACTCCAATGTTCTGGCCTGGAGAATTCCATGGACTGTATAGTCCACGGGGTCTCTCAGAGTCGGATACAACTGAGCAACTTTCACTTCTGAAATATGCCACCAGAAAACACAGTGACAAAAAATAGATGTGATTTCATCAAAGTTATAAACATTTGTGCTTCAGTGGCACCCGACTCCAGTACTCTTGCTTGGAAAATCCCATGGACGGAGGAGCCTGGTAGGCTGCAGTCCATGGGGTCTCGAAGAGTTGGACACGACTGAGTGACTTCACTTTCACTTTTCACTTTCATGCACTGGAGAAGGAAATGGCAACCCACTCCAGTGTTCTTGCCTGGAGAATCCCAGGGACGGGGGAGCCTGGTGGGCTGCCGTCTATTGGGTCACACAGAGTCGGACACGACTGAAGTGACTTAGCAGCAGCAGCAGCAGCAGCTTCAAAGGACACTGTCAAGAAAGTGAAAGGACAACCCACAGAATGAGATAAATATTTTTAAATTGTTTGTTTAAATACTCTGAATATATAAAGAACTGTTTTAACTCCAACAGTAAGAAAACAAGTAATTAAAAAGCAGAGAATTCCAATAGAGTTGGCCCTTCCTACCTGTGGGTTCTGTGGATTCAGTCAATCAGGGATAGAATGTTTTTTGTTGACATGCAACCCTTGGATACAGAAGGCCTAGAGGGACTAGTGCATTGACTGATTCTGGAATCTGCTGGGGGTCTTGGAGCCAGTCCCCCAAGAACATGAAAGGGCAACTGGGAGGCATGCAAAAAAGGTACTCTGCATCCTTAGGGGAATACAGATCAGAACCACAGTGGGAAACACATCACATCCGCTAGAATGACTGTAATCAAGAAGACAAGAGCAAGTGCTGGAAATGATGTGGCGAAATCAGCACCTTTGTACTTTGCTGGTATGAGTGTAGAATGATGCAGCACGTTTGGAAAAAGGTTTGGCAGTTTCTCAAATGCTAATCATAGAGTTACCTGTCACCCTGCGGTTTTACTCCTAGGTATAAACCCAGGAGAGTTGAAAACATTTGTTCACATGAAAATCTATAAATGAGTGTTCACAGTAGCATTATTCATAATAGCCAAAAAGTGGACACCATAATGTCTATCAGCTATTGAATGGATAAGCAAATATAGTACATCCATATAGTGGAATATTATTTAGCCATAGAAGGGATAAAATGCCCATGCATGCTCTAAGTCACTGAGTTGTACACTTTAAAATGTTATACTTTATGGCATATAAATTGTATTTCAGCAAGGCTGCTATTAAAAAGTGAACTAGAGAGGCGTGGTTACTTAATATGTAAAATGTTCCATATTTATTTATAAATCAAATATAAATATATTGTAATCTGCATAGAAAGCTCTCCGGGAAGCTGTATAATAATGTCTGCAGTGTTCCTCTGTGGGTTTCCCAGGTACTTCAGTGCTAAAGAATCCACCTAACGATGCAGGAGACCGGGGTTCAATCCCTGGGTCCAGTCCCTGGGTTGGGAAGATCCCCTGGAGAACGAAACAGCAATCCACTCCAGAATTCTCGTCTGGGAAATCCCATGGGCAGAGGAGCCTGGTGGGCTACAGTTCATGCGGGGCTCAGAGAGTCAGACGCAACTTAGCAACTAAACAACAAAAGTGTTTCTCGCTGGGTGTTAGAATTATGTTTTTACTTCTTTTTTTAAAAAGTAGTTTTGTATATTTAAGATGTATTAACTTGTATAATAAATTATAGAAGATAGAGGTGAATAAATTTGGTGTTTGGGGCCTTGTGACCTTTAAGGAGTGGCTGCTTGGCAGGCTGAGTATGTGACCCTTGTGGAGGGTGATGCAGGAGGAGCTCTGCAGTGGAGGCAGCCAGGCACCACTCGTCATATTCAGGAAGTTCGGTGGCAAATTTAAAGGAGGGAGACAGACAGCTTCAGAGGTCAATGTGTGTGTGGGAGAGACTGAATATTATAGTAATACTGTGTGTTAATAAATGTTTCGTGATTTACATGTTAATTGAGCTACACTATGTCCTGCTTAGAAATGTTGGGCTGTAAATGGATAAACTGAGATGCAGTGCAGGTTAAGTGGCTTGATTCAAATCATACTGGTGGTCAGTTAGTGGAACTCGGCCCTATGGTTCCAAAGCCAGTGCCGTCCTGCTGTGGCAGGCTGCATCTGCGGGATTATAGAATAACTGCAGGGGTAAGAGGAGGGCTTCAGGAATTGCAGAAAAGAAGCAAGCTGGGTCAGGCACAGTGTGGGAAGTCCAGCTGGAAAGGAGGGTGGACAGTCTTCCTGTGATCAGAGAGAAGCGTGTGAAGATGGCCACTTGAAAGTACCAGAAGGAAAGGTGGTTTTGTACCAGTGCTTCTGAGGGGAATTATTTTTGTTACAAAATCAAGGAGGGGAACAGCCTCGGAGTGTCATTGTTTGTTAATAGTAATGTGGCTGCTTAATGTCAGCGATAATAATGCTCTGCGGCTCTTTAGAAACGCAGCTCTGCTTTTCTTTTGCAGGTCTATTCTCACGTATAGCCGAATCGGGGGCCGCGTCAAGACGCTCACATTCTGCCAGGGCTCCCACTATTTAGCCATAGCGTCTGATAATGGTGCCGTCCAGCTTCTTGCGATTGAGGCCTCTAAGCTGCCCAAGTCTCCCAAGATTCATCCTCTGCAGAGCAGGTATCTGTCTGTCATTTGTGTTTTTTAAACTGCATTTGGTGTCCTGGGATAATGGAACCCTCCTATAATACAAGTTTGGATCAGCTGAGGGCCTGTGACAATGTACTTCTGTTTTTAAGCACATGAAATGAATAAAATTGGGTTTCCAACTCAAATCTATCACACACAGTTTGAGGAAACTATTTCTGCCAATTTGTCCGGAGGTCAGAAGGGCAGCTTTGAACATGTGGCTCATCCCAGTCTGGCATCTGAATAACCTAATTATCAGTTACATCTTCTGTCTCAGCTTTGGCTGAGACAGAATGTGAGTGTTCTTCATTAAAGGAAGCTCAAAAGTGTTGTCAGCATTTTGTCACTTGGCAGTAAAGCCTCTGAAGTTGCTGGGAATGGAGCAGAATGTTCAGATTGTTTGCTTATCATTTTAAAAAGAAGATCCTGGCTGGCTTTATCTAAGAATTTCCTCCACTTCTTACAGATTGTGGTTGCTTGTAGATTAAACCCATGCAAGGTAAGATATTTTGAAGGTCAAACAGAACAATTTTTCAGCTGACTAGTGTGTGCTGCACAAGGAAAATTGCAGAAATGAGTAAGATGTGTTTGTTATACTCTCTAAGAAATGAGCCTGGTGGGAGAGACAGACCAGCGAACAGATGACTTCGGTGCAGTGTGACCTCATGCCCTGTGACGGGGACGGGGGACCAGCTTACGGGTGGATCGGGGAGACGGCCTGGAGGGGGTGCCACCCGGTGTGGCCACAGCAGGGTGGTGGCGTAGGGTGGGGTGGGCACAGTGGGGACCCTCAGGGAGGAAGCAGAGCCACCGGACGCCTCATCACAGTTTCAGTGGATTACAGCTGACCTCCATTGGGCAGCTGAGGAAGACGGGGGTGATGATTGGGTCCCCTGGGACTTTATTATTTGTTTGTATCATTTTGTTTATTCTTTGTTTTGCTTTTACCAATTAAGATATTTTATTATTTTTTTTAACACATTCATGAAAGAGACTTGGGCAGCTTCTGTCCAGGACCCATTATAATAACCTTAAACTAAGAAGTCCTTTCAGCAGAGAGTGGGTACAGAGCAGCCTCTGCATGGCGTGAAGCACCAGAGGGCTGTTGGCGGAGTGCGTGGCGTGAGGACCTCGCAGCAGAGTACACACGCTTCACGCAGGAGAGCCTCTGAGCTGACAGCACTTTTCATTGCGAATGTTAGTTTTTACTGTTTACCCTGAGCAACACCTACATCTTCCCTGGGGGCTCAGCTGGTAGAGATTCTGCCTGTGATGCAGGAGACCCCAGTTCGATCCCTGGGTGGGACATCTGGGTTCGATCCCTGGGTTGGGAAGATCCCCTGGAGAAGGAATGGCTACCCACTCCTGGCCTGGAGAATCCCATGGGCTGTATAGTCCAAGGGGTTGCAAAGAGTCAAACGCGACTGAGCAACTTTGACTGGGCAGCAGTGACTCTTTGGATTGGCAGATTGCTCCAGGAGGCTCAGCTTTGCCTGGCAGTGGGCGCTCTCAGGAAACCAACTCCACACGGGCCGCGCGTTCGGTCTGCCCGTGTTACCTTGGCTCTGAATACTTAGGATCTGTATATCCTTTTCACTGTTTATTTGTCATTTGGACTTTTTATCATCACTTTAGGAAATATTATCAGTGTTAGAATGTTTATAAATATAATTGTTTGCCTAAGACAGGAGTTAGCCAGCTACAGCCAGCAGTATGGCCCATATTAAGAATGATTTTTGCATTTTCAAAGGGTTGTTTTTAAAAAACATGCAGCAGAGATGCGTGTGGCTGTGGATCCTGACAGATTCGCTGCCTGGCTCTCACAGGCAGCGCTGCTGACCCTCGACAAAGCCAAAACAGCAGTGTGCAGAGGCCCGATATGCACTGACCAAGGAAGCTGGCCAGCATGTTTATGGCATTATTTTTAGTTTAAAAATATCTCAGCTTGAAAAAAACAAACAAACAGGTATATCAAGGAATGGAATAGTACTTACAAAGGAATCACTAATTTTATTTACTTCACTTTATTATCAGTAATAAAAGGGAGTGAATGATTGATTCATGCAGTAACAGCAATGAATCTTAAATCCTTCTAATAAAAGAAGTCAGCATGAGGGGAAGGTGAGTGAAGGATACACGGAAGTCTGTGCACTACATTCGCAGCTCTTCTGTAGTTCTGAAGTAATTTTTTTTTTAAATGCTCAGCTATCCTTGTCTTAGATGGGCCACAGAGTTTTTATTTCTTGACCGTGGTTAGAAGGTAGATTGATCTGCAGTGGAGGCGGGTGCTGTGTGTTTAGTGATGAACGTAGATTGATCTGCAGTGGAGGCGGGTGCTGTGTCTTTCGTGATGGGCGAGCCTTTGCCTCTTGACGTGTGTCTCCTAGAGTCCTAGACCAGAAGGAGGACGGCTGCGTGGTGGACCTGCATCACTTCAGCTCCGGGGCACAGTCTGTGCTGGCCTACGCCACTGTGAACGGCGCTCTGGTGGGCTGGGACCTCCGCTCCTCCAGCAATGCCTGGACGCTGAGGCACGATCTCAAGGCAGGCCTCATCACCTCCTTTGCTGTGGACATCCACCAGTGCTGGCTCTGCATCGGTAGGGAGCTGCCCTTCAGGTCCTTGACCGGGTCTGGCTGCTGCTGTCAGGCGTGCCTCTTAAGAAAGCTCTTTCCCTTTGTCTTCATTGCTGATTTTCCCCCATGTCCTCCCCCCCCCCAATTATTATAATGCTTGCATTTCAGTTTTTTCGTTAAGAAACACATTTGAAAGAGTGAGGTCAATATTCAGCGCACGTAGCAGTTTACTCTGTCTCTTCGTTTTTAAACGAGCCCCTACAGTGGTCAGATTTGCCGGCGTTCTCTTACTCTGCCAGGGAAGCAACAGGCTGGGTTTACGGGACGAGAGCGTTTGAGCACACTCGGTTTTAGATCCCAATAGCCACAGGCAAGCTGCTTCACCCTTCTGGTCTTACTGTCCCCTCCTTCAGATGGGCCCATTCCCTCCAAGGGCGCCTTTGAGGACTTAATGAGGTGAAAGCGTCCCGCGCAGGAGGAGAGCCACAGTGGCCGCTGGCGTTGTGACCCCTTCCCAGCGCCTGTCCTTGCTGAAGAGCACTTGTGACCTTGCTTCTCTCCTGTTTCAGTTTCACTGCCTCCCCCCGACCCCCCGGCCCCTGCCAGGCTTTAAACCTGCCCCTTTAGAAGGTACTGGAGCTTATTCATTGTCACTTGACATATTCTTTCAGAAGAATTAGACTCTGCTACGCTTGAATATTAGTTTCTGTTCAATAGATTCCCTATCTTGCATTTGTGACATTAATTATCAACCCTTTATTTTACATGGTTTGTGTGAAGTGCATTATTTTTTGCCTTTTGCGAGACTAAGCTGCCCTGGCACAGGAGGATGTTGTGCCAGGTTTGGAAAAGCAGCTGTCACACACGCCACAGGTTAGCCAGCTGCCCCGGCAGCTCTCACGCAGCCCCACCAGCTCTGAGGGGCCTGCAGAGGGGCCCGCCGCCCCCCTGGTCTTTTCCCACCTCTGTCTCCACTGGACCTGGAGGCCAGCCTCGGCATTCGAGTGCATGTTATTCTTTGGGATGGGTGGCACTCTCTCTGTGGGGTTTCAGATGTCATGGGCACACATGCAGACAATCACCCCGTGTCTGCTGTGCTCAGACAGCCATGCCTGTCTCCAGAAGGGTTCAGAGAGAAGGGCAGGTGGCAGAGACAGCCCTGAGGACAGCTGCAGAGCTGCAGCTGCGTGAGGGCTGACTGAGGTCCCCGTGCCGGGGAGCCACCTCTGCTCTAGGGCCGTCTGAATGCTTCGCTTTATCAGATTCGTTTTATGTCTTCTCTAGGCCTTCTGGGTTTTTTTCACGGGTGCCTTTGGCAGTTAGTAAGTGTCAGTCATTAATGAGCTATTCATTCTTGTCTCACACTTGCTAGGTTTGTGACAGCACTGTGCTAGTACTGTGTACCTTAGGGCTGGGGTGCTGTTTGCGGTCACGTCTGCGCTTCTCCCCTCGCAGGCACGAGCAGCGGCACCATGGCCTGCTGGGACATGCGCTTCCAGCTGCCCATCTCCAGTCACTGCCACCCGTCGCGGGCCCGCATCCGGCGCCTCTCCATGCACCCGCTCTACCAGTCCTGGGTGATCGCAGGTAGGAGGCGGCTGGGCTGGCGGGACCCGGGCAGAGGACCCTGCTGCCGATTCATGACCTTAAGAGTTTTTACCTGTGAGCCGAATGCTGGCTTTTGTGGTCAGTTCTGATTCTGTGGAAGTTCTTGCCACAGATACCTCATTGTTATTTCATCTATTGTGTTTCATGGAGTCTTATCAGTCACACCACCACCGTCCCTTCCTGTCCACCACCTTTTCCTTCCCGTTGTCTTCTTTCTCCTGTGTTCCCTGTTTTTTGCTAAAGTTGCCGTCATCTTCCTGGAAATCTGAGCTAGAACCTGAGGTCTCCCTCTCAGCTGCCGTTTCCGTTGGATTTCTTGCAAGCCTCTCTCCTCTTCTCTTATGGGGTGTTCAGATTTCTTAGGCAAGACACTTGGGCAACTCTTTGAAACTCATTTTTCTCAACTGTAAAATGTGGTTAAAAAACTTGTCTAGTAGTTGTAAGAATGTGAGATAACACGTGTGATGCATATGGTCTGGTACACAGTGAGCGCCTGACAGGCAGTGGCGCCCACTGCTGTGTTTCCTCATGGTCTCGCATCTCCAGGACCCCTCCCCTCCCCTCCCCGCGCCCCCTCCTCTCCACGCGCCCCCTCCTCTCCACGCGCCCCCTCAAGGCCCCCCGCCCCCTCCTCTCCACACCCCCCG
>SJYX01022415.1:34809-127212 GCA_006410675.1 Oreotragus oreotragus
CTCCACGCCCCCCGTCCAGGCCCCCTGCCCCCTCCTCTCCATGAGTCTGTCTCTTGCACGCCTGCTGTCACTGTGACTTACGGCTGCCCACGCTGCCGCTTCCCATGGCCATGACGCATCCTGCGTCTTACAGAACTTGGCGCTTGCTTGATCACTTCCTCTCTCTGAAGCACTTTCCTCGTCTGATACTGAGGACGTCACTCTCTTGGTTCCTTCGTCAACTGATTTGCTATTTTTTCTCCTCTCCTGCATTTAATCTGTGGCCCGCCCGAGGGCTCAGTCTTGGTCCTTCTGCGCTGGCTCCCTGTGTGAGCACATCCAGTCCCAGGCAAAGCAGTACCGAATTTATTCATGTTTTTATATCTACCTATTTAAAATCTTCCCTAAAAGCTGTGGTGCACACAGTGGAATACTACTCATATAAAAAGGAACACATTTGTCAGTTCTAATGAGGTGGCTGAACCTGGAACCTAGTATACAGAGTGAAGTAAATGAGAAAGACAAAGGCAAGTACTGTCTGTCTACTAACCCATGGATATGGAATTAGAAACACGGTGCTGAGCATCCCANCATTTGTCAGTTCTAATGAGGTGGCTGAACCTGGAACCTAGTATACAGAGTGAAGTAAATGAGAAAGACAAAGGCAAGTACTGTCTGTCTACTAACCCATGGATATGGAATTAGAAACACGGTGCTGAGCATCCCACATGCAGGGCAGCAGAGGACAGACCTCTGGACTCGGAGAAGGCAAGGGGGGGGATGATTCGGGAGAATGGCTTTGAAACGTCTATCACTGCGTGTGAAAACAGACTGCAGCACAAGTTCCAGGCATGAAGCAGCAGAGCCGGCGCTCTGGGACAACCCAGAGGGATGGGGGACACATGTTCGCTATTTGGCAGAGGCCACCACAGTATTGTGGTGTAGTTAACCTCCAATTAAAACAAATTAATTAAAAAACTAAGGACAGTCAAGAGCAGAAGTGCTTTGTGGCTCACAGAGAGAAAGCTGCTCTGTAATACTGACCTGTGAAGATTTGGTTCAGAGCCTCAGCCTCCCTGTGTATTGAGAAGGGCATAGGTTTTTAAAGACACAGAAACTGATGCAAAGGAAAGCGGTTAGTGAACTGCTTATCTGGATATCTGCTCATTTTGTTGGTTTTCTACTTTTCAAGTTCAGCTTGGCTCATTATTTTTTGAAGGGTAACAACTTAGTCAACAAAGATTGTTCAGCATTATCACCTAAGATTATATCACTCCTGTTAAATCTCAACATCATTTTTAATAATAAAAGTCTAATAATTAGAAAATAAAATCTTCCCCAAGATGTCTGACAGCCAGCTGAAACTTGACCTGCCCAAGCTGGACCTTTGGTCTCCTGTCCACCCGCCCCACACCCGCCGCCGCCTCCGCCCCCCGGAAGGAGCTGGCTCTGCCTGCAGTATCGTCCCAGGAAATGGCAGCCGTTTCAGCTGGAAGCTCCCGAGGAACCCTGACATCGTCCTTGTTTTTTTTCCCTTTCTCATCCCACTTCCAGTTCATCAGCCAGTTCCCCGTGTCCTGTCTTAAAATGTGTCCAGAATTGGCCCCCTTTCACTGTTCCCACCACTGTCCCCTCGCCCAGTTGACAGCGTGTCTTGTTCCTATTAACGAATCCCTCCTCCTAGCCTGTTCTTTCTTCTGCTCCATACCTGCCAGTGCCTCCCACGTAACAGCCCAGCTCATCCCTGCAGCCCGGAGGCTCTATGGGGCCTGTTCCTGTTTCCTCACGACCCTCTCGGCCGGTCAGGGTTCCGGCAGGAATCAGATGGCACACCCAGAGTAGGGTCATTTGAGGAGGATGTACTGTCAGAGGGCCTGTTTCCAAAGGTGCAGGGAAATGGTTCCAGCCACAGGAGCTTTCTGAACTTTTCCTCGAGCTGGGGCATATTCCTGCTTTAGGGCCTCTGCGTTTTTGTGGGATTGTTGTCACCACTAGGGTGTGAGTTCTGTGAAAAGGAATTTTCTTTTCTTTTTTTGTGTGTGTGATTTGTCCTCTTCCTCAGGACCTAGGACAGAAACTGGCTCATAGTAAACATAGTGGGTTCAGTAAACATTAATGAAGAAGTGAAGGCTGG
This sequence comes from Oreotragus oreotragus, assembly GCA_006410675.1. NCBI lineage: Eukaryota > Metazoa > Chordata > Mammalia > Artiodactyla > Bovidae > Oreotragus > Oreotragus oreotragus. The sequence continues at coordinate 36,923 of SJYX01022415.1, forward strand.
GGTATTGTCACTCCTCAAAACACTGCTCAAAAGTACTTTCGAGAAGGCCCCTCTTAGGTTCCTCTTAGGAACCGTTCCCCAGCGTCCCCCTCTGCCCTTCCTTGCGCTCTCCCCATCACAGACGTGCCCCAGTCAGACCACGACACTTGGACACCGGTGTGTGCTTCACTCCTTCCATCCTGTCTGCCCTCCGTGATCCGCGTGTGCCCCGTGTCTGTCCCAGTGACACACGCCCCGAAGCGGCTTCCACCTCGCCCACCGGGTGTGGCCTTTCCTTCTCGAGTGCACGTGGACTTTTGCTTCTCTCTTCTGTGCTCATTGCCTTATGCTTTGTGTTTTTCCGTATCCTGCTAGACTGCAGGTTTCTTGAGGGCAGAATCTGTGCTCTGCTTTCCACCTGACATTCCTTTACACTCAGCTTGACACCAGTAAAGTACTGACCAGTAGGTTAGCAGAAACATTTCTTTTTTGCACTTCAGTGTGGAGGCAGGGCCACCGCATGACTTGAAGTGTCCGTGAGCATTTCCTACAGGATGGGGAGCAAATGGAAACGTGTGCAGGCTAACTTCCTCTGCCAGGACGTGGACTCTCTGAGCGGAGCCCTCGTCTGAGTAACGCTGGCCTGTCTCCCTCAGCTGTCCAGGGCAACAACGAGGTGTCCATGTGGGACATGGAGACGGGTGACCGAAGGTTCACGCTCTGGGCCAGCAGTGCGCCCCCACTGTCCGAGTTACAGGTAAGGCCGGCGTCATCTCCCACATCCCTAGCTCGGTCAGGCGTCTTCGCCAGCCGTGATCCTTGCTGGGCTTTGGGGTTGTGCTTTAAGCTTGGGTTCTTACTAAGTAAGTGTTAAGCGGGCATTTTTGCCCTCTGCTTTCCAGTTCCCCAAGTTTACCGGTTCTGCTTCTGTGGGTGTTCTGGTTGCCAGCCCCGTAAGGTTTGTGATGTTTCCTTGGAACCCCAGTAGAATCTGGGTTAATTAGAAAAGGAAAGGTTAAAGCTTAGATCATTAGAAAAATGGAACGTGACCCTGTCATACATAACTTTTTAAAGCTGCTCTGTTGGGGCAGAGGGTAGGAAAGTGTTTTCTCTCCTTTAGTTGGGATCCTTCTCATTACAAATGGAGAGTTTTAGGAAGCTGAGGAGGCTTTGCTTCTTCATTCAGGGTGATACAGAACAAATGTATTTTAAATTCCCAAAGAAAGATTTAAGACATAAGTGATCTGTCTCTGCTCTCTTCAGTTGACTGCTGATAGCTGACTTATGCATCCTTTATGGGCGACATTTGACTCTCTGTTTCTTTACTTCCTTTAAGCCTTCTTCTCACAGTGTCCACGGGCTCTACTGTAGTCCTGCAGATGGCAATCCCATCCTGCTAACGGCGGGCTCGGACATGAAAATAAGGTACAGTAAAGATACTTCATATTCAGGACTTGAAAGGAGAAGGGTAATTAAATGTGTGTGAATACTGTGGTTACCACAAGGTGGTGTTTATTATAGATTCCAGCAGTGGCTTGATGTTTGCGGTCATCCACATCCTGCAGGGACAGCTGTTAGTACTTCACTTGTAACTGATTTTAGGCTCTTCTAGAAAATCTTTATTCCAAACACAGAAGAGGACACACCAGCGTTGACAGTGTCAGTCAGTGATCAGTCGTCGCTCGTCTCCTGCCACATGACGACCCCGTCTCTCCCCCTCCGCAGGTTTTGGGACCTGGCCTACCCAGAGAGGTCCTATGTGGTCGCAGGGAGCACGGGCTCCCCGTCCGTGTCCTACTACAGGAAGGTCATTGAAGGCACCGAAGTCGTCCAGGTATCAGCAGTCCTTGCTTTCCTGCCAACTCTTGTAGGAACAGAAACGGCTGACATAAATATCATAAATGGCTTTGGCCGAGAGTGGCAGTATTTCTTTGAATTTAAAAAAAATTTATTTTCTCTTGACTTTTCTGTATTTTTAAAATTGAGTTTACTAAGGTAGAATAAACATAGAAAGTGCAAGTGTAATTACATGAGCCAAAGTAAGCACTTTCAGCACTTCCCAGGTCCTTTATAAAAACTTCGTGCCTTTATCATCTTCCTTCCGCAAATGAGAAAGTTAAGCACATCCAGATTGAGTCGCTCGTCTCAGGTCAGCTGGCTCATAAGCGGCAGTGTGGGGACTCACAAGTGGCAGCGAGCTTTGGGAGGGCTGGAGCGTCTGACACATACATGTGTCCAGGCCCCGGTCATTGCTGCCTCTCGGTTCTTCCCCTTTGTTCTTTGAAGCTGACAGGGGTAACACGCACAGGTTATCAGCCTGTCTGTAAGTTTCCATGTCTGTAAGTGGTGCTCATGGAGTCCAGGGACTGGACACCTAGACCCTCACTTTGAACTCCCCTGCGGTGCCTCTGTGAAAGCGTGACTCCTTCGAACCAGGGTCGGCCTAAGCAAATAGCAGCGCTCCTTAGAAGCAGGGTTGCGGACAGGCGGCAGGCTGTGCTCCCGCCTCTGACTGGCCTTCTTGCTTTAACCACCACACAGGAGATTCAGAACAAGCAGAAGGTGGGGCCGAGTGACGACGGCCCACGGAGGGGCCCGGAGTCCCTGCCCGTGGGCCACCATGACATCATCACGGACGTCGCCACCTTCCAGACCACACAGGGCTTCATCGTGACCGCCTCTAGGGACGGCATTGTTAAGGTGTGGAAGTGAAGCCAGGGAGATGCATGTAATTTGCGAAATCACAGCAATACCCTGTGACTCAAGAAAAAGTGCTTTTAGAGAACAGAGCGAGCGCAGATTCCTTTGCTTAGTTTTCAGAATCATGTCTATTTCGTGATTAAACAGATCCCATGCAAGGTGGCTAAAGAACTTGCTGGCATCCTTGTGTGTGTCTCAACTGGAATTAGCTAGACAGCAGTATCTGGCGCTTTTCTTATTGTATATATCACAGAGATAAGGAATTTAAAATGACTTACACGATCTCAATTTACTTTATATTAAAAAAAGACAGTTGAAAGTTGGTTGTAAGCTATTACAATGTTAAATGCATTTTTCTTTTGCTATTAAAAATGCTATTCAAACCAGCCAATAAACTGTATTCAAGCCTCTTAAGGGGGTTTTGTCTGTTTCTGTTGGTGTGTTTAACGGTAAACATGGCAGAATGGCCTTCAGCGGTGTGTGGCCTGGTGTCACAGGTGCTCAGCGACACCGCCAGGCCTGTGGCATGCGTCCTGCTCCGGCCCGTCCTTCCTCCTTGTGTTTGCGAGCTGGCCTTAGATGTTTAACCCTGGAGACTTGATCTCCTGTGCGTCAGCTCCAGAGAAATGTGTCTCCTCTTGGTCATCATGACTGTTTTTTTATAGTTTCTACTATAAATTCTGAAACCTGGCTCATCAACTTGCTTTTATCCAGTGTGCATTATTTATTAAATGCACGAAGAGAGAAAAATAAAAAGACTAAGCTGTTAAAAACAAGCCAAAATTTACGTTTTCAGGAGACCAAAATTTGGTCTTTCCCGCTAAAATGAACCGTTCAAATTTATCGATCATTGTTAGCACAGGAACTTCTGCATCCACATCTCACTGTCCATCCACTTGCCAGAGGGTTTATGGTGTTCACAAATATTTTGATTTGAAATTAGTTAGCATGAGTCTGTAAAACCAAGAAGTTGAACAGATAACCTGAGTCCAGGGAAAATACTTGTTTAAGAAACATGCCAACACTTTAACTTTGTGTATTTACGTACCTAACTTGGTATGGCACGTGTCAGTTGCGGGCACGGGGTTCAGTGCTCTTGGTGTTTACACTTGAGCAGTGAAGCGGTCGGGCAGCCCCGTCAGGCCAGGACTGGGCCTGGCGCCAGCGGATCGCCAAAACACGCAGCTTGACGTGGGTGCTGTCATGTTGCAGAGCCTGTTTCCCCTAAGCTCTGCTGAGACCACATGGGCAGAGTTGCCAGCTACTAAGTCAGGTTTAGAGTCTGAAGAGGTTGGGGGAAGGTTGTGAGATAATCAGCTTAGGCTGAAAAGGGGCCTCAAGCCTGGAGCCATCAGCTAAGCCACAGAGGGACAGACTTGGAGATCCCGAGGGGAGAGATGGAGCCGCCATCTTCCCCCCACTCACTCTCCCCACTTAAAGAACACGCCCTCTCCACCGCTTTATAAAAGGCCATTTGGGTGAATCGTTTCTGAGCGTTACCGTCTGCTGCCACAGTAAATTTGCATCTCATTTGGACGTCCATAGGTTTTTTTAACACATGTGACTCATATTCAGTGCAGAGATAATAGAAGAAATTGTCCTTTATAGTCAGTTAATTTGATTTTCTATATCAAGAGCATCACTGCTTATTTTTTGTGATTCTTGGTTTAAATAAGGTTTTATTTAATTTATAGTTTGTGGCACTTGCCCTTTTAAGAGAAAGAGATAAATCACGGAAAAATGAAAATATGCCACAAAATGCTAAAATAATCTCAAATCACCAACAGGATACTTGTTTGGCGTACTTACCAATACAGAGAGGCTAGACAAATAATATTTTAATAGTATTTCCAACAATAACAAGAAAGATTTTTGCTTAATTCAAAGCTAACCAGGAAAATCCCTTTTATTCAAATACCTCTTACATATCGCTCATCAGTTTCCAGTACTTGAATTTTTCCTGAACCCCTAAGCACCATTTAAGATACACAAAGAAGGCTAATGTGCTGTATTCTTCTCTGTTACCTGAGTGTGGATACAACGGTTTAACTCCTTGCTCTTTGGAGACATTGGGAGCTGTTTCTATGGAGTTGCCTGGGGAAGGATGGCAGATAGATCTGGAGCAAACACTGCAAATGCTCTGCCCCAGGTTTCGTGAGCAGAGGTGTAGGGAGGAGAGTCGGGATCCCTGCCGGTCTCGGTGTCCGTAGCCGTGTGCTTCACCCACCCCTGCAGGGCCCCCTCCTCCCAAGAGACCACGGCCGTCTACGTGGCCAGGCTCCTGTGAGCAGCCGTGGAGCAAGCTCTTAGAACTTGACTTTCTGTCTAAATTGAGTATTGCTCCTTCAGTGTTTATTTCGTGGATTAAAAATTTGGTATGTGCTCTGGGTGGGAGTGAGAAGAAAGAGCCAGCAGAGATGCACTTTGAAGGACTTGCCTGCTGTCATCCACAGTGATCTCTTCTTGCATTTCCCCTGCCACCCGCTCCTACCCCTCCGCAATAAGAATTGGTAGATGAGGACAAGGACCCTTTCGTCTTTTCCATACTCAGTGTGCACTTAAGCCCTGCTTAGACCTCGCCTGTTTTCTTTGGTGCTGCTCACAGTTAACAAAGGAGCTGCCTGGTAGGTAATGCAGAGCTTCACCCACGACGCCCTCTGTCTTCACTGTTCTTGCCCAAGCATACATAGGTTAGTTAAAAAAATAGGGATGATGGCAGTAATGGGGAAGAAGTACTATCGAAATACTACTTAATTTATGTTCTGAGCAAATATGAGTTGATTTTCAGCAAGTTTAAACAGGATTTGGAGCTGGGGAAGTTCACCTCTCTTTCTGTCCAAGCCAACAACTAAAGGTGGAAGAAAGCTTCCAGCACAAGCCTGTCCGAGATCTAGTCATTCCTGGCAGACAGAGGTGGGTTGAAATGGAATCGTTGTGGGAGGTCAGATTTTCAAAGTTAGGCATACAAATAGCATTGGTTTCTAGGGTTGATGCTGAGATCTTCAAAACATTAACCTTTGGCTAAATAGATGAGGATTAATCAGTCCTAAGCTGAGAAGCAAGGGCTCAGCCTGCAGAAGGTGGACTAGATGCAGACCTGCAATTTCAAAAGCATGAGCGCTGACCCGCGTGCGCGCACGTATACGTGATACAACATGTATCTTCAAATTGCATCTCCACGAGGCTTCAAAGCACTCCTCATTCTTCTGTCTTTTGATGGACACACCCGTCTCTGAGGGCTAGAATTATCAGGAATGGTCAAATAAGCGCACAAGATACACCTTACTACCAATGAGTGCCAGGGGTCAAGTTGCCCGGTGACGCGCCACCTGTGGCATGCTCAGACTGGGCCCCGGATGCAGGGATAAACGCGGGTGAAGTTGCCCAGCGTCGTGACTGGATGCAGTTGTTTGAGCCCAGTCTCACCGTGCTCCCTGAGGTTACACTTTCTGAGTGCTTCCTTTATCATGTTTGGGAGCCACTTTCATCACCCTTTTCCCATTTTCAAAGACATGGAATATGTTTCTGGTAAAATTTTGAACAGTACCATCTCTGCTGCCTCTTGCCATTCTTGAAAAGTAATTTTTGTATTGAAAGAACTTTGCCTTCTGCAATGCATCTTCTTTGAGGGTAGCTCTGTGTGGCCCAGGAACAAAGCTGCAGAGTGAAGGAAGAGAGACAACATAGGAGATAAATATTACCATGTCAGCTGGAGCAGACAGCATTAACCTGTCTTCCTAAATGGTCGTGGACCCATTCTTTGCTTTATCCTTCTTCCCTGGTGGCTCAGACAGTAAAGCGCCTGTCTACAACGCGGGAAACCCGGGTTCGATCCCTGGATCAGGAAGATCCCCTGGAGAAGGAAATGGCAACCCACTCCAGTACTACTGCCTGGAAAATACCATGGACAGAGGAGCCTGGTAGGCTACAGTCCATGGGGTGGCAAAGAGTTGGACATGACTGAGCGACTTCACTTTCACTTTTCTTCAGGGTAAGTGCATTAAGATGATTCAAGGGGGATAAATAAGACACCTTGTTGAGGTGCCCAAAAGTATAACTTTAACAGCAACATTTCTTTTCCATGGAGCATGTTCTACCCAGAACTTTCGGCTCTTGTTCACTCAGATTTTGGTTCAATTGGTACCTCGTTAGAGACCACCATATGTATAATTGTCCCCATCCCAGACACTCAGCACTGCATGCTCTGACTTTTTTTCCTAACACTTAACCACTATCTGAATTTTTACTTGTAAACTTCTTTGTGATTTCCCCACCCTCCCACCACCCCAGATGGAAAGTGTCGTGACGCCCTATCTGGTCACTATAGTTACCCCAGGAAACCAGAGGAGTGCTTAGCACATGTTAGCTGTCAGAATTGATCCAGTGAAAGCATGGATGAATTCCTCTTCCTTCCCCCTTCTTTCCTCCTGTTTCCCTCCCACCCCGCCATCATCCATCCCTCCAAAGGTTCACGCTCTAACGACAGCACTGCCTTAGGTACAGTGGGGGATACAGACCTCGTGCCCAGTCTGGCAGGCACGCAGGTGTTTGGTTGGGAGTCAAGAGTAATCCAACAAAAACATGGAGCTAGGGTCAGACTCGGAGAGGCCTTGAATGCCAGGCCGGCGAGTCAGGCAAGTCAGAAAGCCAAGCGCTGCTGACCACAAGCCCTAGCCTGTCCCGCGGGCTGCGCGCTGGCGGAGCGGTCCCGTGCGCTGCACTGGCCGGGCAGCCGCTGCCCCGCGTGCAGCTGAGCGCTTGAAACGTGGATAGTGTGAAGAGGAAGTGAAGTTTTAGTGTTTTTTAGTTGAAAGCTGGTGGCAACGGAAGTGGACAGCAGGGAGAGGGAGCCGTTTCAGACCTCACCTTACAGGTAGGCCGTGGAAAGAGCCGTGGGCCCTGAAACACTCTTATTCTAGGTCCTCTGGGTATTAGCTGAGCAGCCCATTTAACTAGAGGGATCCTTGTTTCTTCAGGTGGAAAGTCAGAATACAAACCACCAATGCTGTGAGTGACAAAGCCCCAAGGTGTCAGCTGCTCAGACATGAGTATGGGGCTCATGGGAAGCAGCGCTGAGGCTACAACCAGATTCTTCTGAGAGGAAGAGTCCTGTGCTGCTTCCGTGGAACTAGCTTTTCACCCAGGAAATTATGGAGGACTCTCACGATACTTGGAATAGGAAAGTGAAAGGATGAACGTCATGCTGTCAGAAGACCTGGATACACGGGTGCAGGGCCGCAGGAGGGCAGGTTGCCAGGGCAGAAGTTAGGAAGCTATGAACTCTTCATGAATACTTTTAAATTAAAAATGAGAGGGGCCTGGTGGCATGAGAGAGGCTAGCTGTGTTTTGCCTGCGGAAGAGTCGTACATAAGAACCGCAAAACGTAGAGACCAGGAGGACAGTCTCACCGCAGTCACCATGGGCCCTTCCTCTGCGTTTGGAGTTTTCTGCTTTGTCCAGCTGTCAATCTGATCTCTCTCACAAAAGCATTGTGATTTAGAAAATGAGTAGGGACCTAAGAAGTGAAACTTCTCTTGCTGTCCCCTTTCTCTCTCTCACGCACACACTCACGTTTTCTTCTTTCATCTGTAGTGAGGGGTGGGGGGAAGGCAGACATCAGACCAACAGCGAAGGCCTGTAACACAGGCCCCGAGGCCGCCGCGCCTCGTGCACAGCGTGTCTGGGCTCCCATCGCGCCCTCACGAACGTGCTGTGTTGAACAAGCTCCTTCAGTCACCAGGAATGGCAGCCCTGGCACAATTCCAGGGCCAACGCAATTTCCATACCCCTTCCCTGCTGTGCTTTTCTCTATATTTTCTTGTGAAAGTGAAAAAGTCGCTCAGTCGTGTCCAACTCTTTGCGACCCCATAGACTAGAGTCCATGGAATTCTCCAGGCCAGACACTGGAGTGGGTAGCCTTTCCCGTCTCCAGGGGATCTTCCCAACCCAGGGATTGAAGCCAGGTCTCCCGCATTGAAGGCGGATTCTTTACCAGCTAGCTGAGCCACAGGGGAAGCCCAAGAATACTGGCGTGGGTAGCCTATCCCTTCTCCAGCGGATCTTCCTGATCCAGGAATCGAACCGGGGTCTCCTGCATCGCAGGAGGATTTTTTTTTTACCAACTGAGCTATCAGAGAAGCCCCATTTTCTTGTTAACTTCCAGACTAAATGTCATGAATGCAAATCCTCCAAAGAGGTAACTGTCTATATGCACAACCATGGCCCCGCAGCAGTGAAGGGACACTCTCTCAGGCCTGGGACACACTGTCCACGGCTGAGTTTACCTTGCCTGTACGGCTTTCTCCCCTCCAGCCTCACGCTCTCCCTTTGTATTTGATCCTTTTTACAGCAAATTTAGTTGTCTTTGTCTTCCTCCTCCCTCTTTGCTAAGAAAAAGTTAAATTCCTTCTACAGCATTGTGATGCTACTTTCCCCCCTCTCAAACATTTTTATTTTTACCAGGGTTGAACATAATAAATGCTGTATCTCTGAATCTTCCATCTTTTCCACTGTGTCATACTGCAGTTTGTAATTGGCTAAGTGCTCGATATGAATCATTTGATTATTCCAGGAATCAGAGAGACTTTCTGATTTTCTTTCTCTCATTCTGTGTTGTTCAGACACTTCTTTGTTGATGGGTAATTTCAACAGCATGTAGTCCAGAGGAAGAAACAGGAATGAAATAGTGTCCATTCATTCTGCAAGTTGTGCCCCGCTCCAGTGAAACTTGGGAAGGAAAAATGGGTGGGGCTAACTGCAGATTTCATTCCCCTGTGATCACAGACTCCGTCAACTATGCGGACAGCCAGCAATCAGTCAAGCTGCATTTGTTAGTTGACTGGATGCAGTGGCGTGGAAAATGCAGACGAGACGGCTTTTATTTCAAGAAATCTTTTCATCTTACACATTTTGTGCGTCTAGAAAACACACGTTGGAAATCAGAACTACAACAGATGTGTATTCACGTGGCACTGGTGACCGTGCCCATTTTAACAGTTCAGTTGTTCTGGCTCTGGCCTGCCATCACGTCCAAGTCTGGCAGGAGTGCTTGCCTGCCTAGATGAGTAGACGGTCCTTTTCCTGAGTGGGTGTAGGTGCTTATTTAGAGGCTGCCCTGCAATCTCTCCCTCGTGGGCCTCTGTTTCCTTGGTTGCTTGTGATTTGGTTCACTGTTTTCCCCCACCCCTCGCCTTTGGAGAAGAACCAGCTTCTGGCTGTATGTCTCAGAATCTGACAGTGGAATGACCTACTTGTCAGGCAAGTCATTCTGGGATGAGGGAAGTCATCCTGGTGGCCAGGCCTCTTGCTGCCAGGCACTCTTGTCTCCCTCAGTCACGTGTGCCCAGTTCATGAAAGGCTCAGGCAGGGAGTTTCAGAAGCAGCCACGTGGCTTGTTACCTTTTATTACGGCCTTTGATGACTTAGGAGACACCCGGGGAGTCTTGGTTGAACACGCTGTCAGAGAATCACTGACGGCAGTGTGGACTCATCTCCTCCATACACCCCAGCATTTCCTGACATCGCACCCTTCCAGGTATGCGGGAGAATCCGAGCAGGGGACGACAGAGGACGGGATGGTTGGATGGCATCACTGACTCGATGGACGTGAGTTTGAGCAAGCTCCGGGAGTTGGTGATGGACAGNGAGAATCACTGACGGCAGTGTGGACTCATCTCCTCCATACACCCCAGCATTTCCTGACATCGCACCCTTCCAGGTATGCGGGAGAATCCGAGCAGGGGACGACAGAGGACGGGATGGTTGGATGGCATCACTGACTCGATGGACGTGAGTTTGAGCAAGCTCCGGGAGTTGGTGATGGACAGGGAGGCCTGACGTGCTGCAGTCCGTGGGGTCGCAGACAGTCTGACACGACTGAGCTACTGAACTGAACTGAGTACATCTTAGGGCAAAGTGCAGAAGCGGGAGGAAATGCAGGGTGGGAAGGTTTTCCAAAAATGTCTTTAATTTTGTTAGGCTGCCTCCTGCATGTGCCTTGCAGTTATCTATAATATATGAAGCCTGGTGCACACGAAAACTCGAGGGCCCTTTCCACACTGACAGACACCGCAGCAGGGGGAGCCCTGCCCCTCCCGGACTGACCGCGCGGGCTTACTGAACCTGACTTCAGAAGCGTTTGCTGCTGGACAGTTCCCCTGCCTCCCAGCAAGGTGAGGAGCCTCCAGGCAGAGGCTTCTTGTAGCTTCTGGAGCCGGATTGGCAGGGCTCTCTGATCCGGCTCAGGGACACGCCCTCCGCACATGAGAGAAGCCACATGCAGAGGCGCCTGCCTCAGCCTCACCCTGGGGCACTCTGGCTTCAGCTGTTCGTGGGGAACGTGTGTGTTTGTACAGTGTGATTTACACTGAAACAAGAGACACTCTCTAACTGCTTGATTTCAATTATTTCTAATTAAAAAAAAAAGTAATATTTGTACGTGCAAAGGATATGATCTATATGTGTATTATTGTTTTAAAGTAACTTTTCCCTTTGTTGCTGGCAATTTTTAAAATTAAAATAGTCTTAAAAGTATGTTCTACTCTCATTCCATTCTTTGAGTATTTCTGTTTTTATCCTATAACACTTAAAATTTTTTTAAAAATTATTTTTAATTACATTTTTACATCTTTTAAAAAATTGAAGTATAGTAAATTTACAATGTTGTGTTTGTTTCTTTATTGAAGTATTCTTTTACTTTTCAATTTAAAAGTTTTTAATTGAAATATAGTTGATTTACAATGTTGTGTTAATTTGTAGCATAGAGCAAAGTGATTTAGTTACACACACACACATATATACACATTCTTTTTAAAATATTCAATATAATATTTAATAATATTCCTTTCCATTATGAATATCAAAGGGTATCAGATGGGCTTCCCTGTGGCTCACTGGTAAAGAATCCACCTGCAATGTGGGAGACCTGGGTTCAATTCCTGGGTTGAGAAGATCCCCTAAAGAAGAGAAAGGCTACCCACTCCAGTATTCTGGCCTGGAGAATTCCATGGACTGTATAGTCCATGATGTTGCAAAGAGTCAGACACGACTGAGCAGCTTTCACTGAATATAGTTCTTTGTGCTATATAGTAGAATCTTGTTATTTAATTTTTTTAGTATATATTTTCTATTACATCTTAAGAGCAATGTCTGGCTCATTAGCATTTAGAGTTTAAAAGATTCCCTAACATACCATGGAAAAGTGTATGGAGGTTCCTCAAAAAATTAAAAATAGAACTGTCACATGATCCAGCAATTGTACTTTTGGGTATTTTCCTGAGGAAGATGAAAACACTAATCTGAAAAGATGTATCCATGCTCACTGAAGCACTATTTACGATACCCAAGCTTCCTAAGTGTCCATCGATAGATGAATGGATAAAGATGTGGAATTTATACACAACGGACTATGACTCAGCCGAGAAAAGAGAGAAGTCTTGCCATTTGTAATGTGGGTGGACCTAGAGAGTGGTGTGCTAAGTGTGATGTGTCAGGCAGAGAAAGGCGAAGACCATCTGATTTCACTTACATGTGGAAGCTGAAAAGCAAAGCAAATGAACAAAAAACCCAGAAAAAGATTCATTCACACGAAGTGGTGCTTGCTAGACAGGAGGGTGTGTGGGAGGATGGGGAAACAGGTGGAGGGGAATAAGGCGCAAACTCCTCCAGTTATAAAGTTAAAAAGAAGTCACAGGGATGCAACATGCAGAACACGGGGTATAGTCAGTAACATTGTTATGATTGTAAGTGGTGGCGGAGAATAGCTGGACTTACCACGGTGATGGTCTAGTAGCGTACATAAATGTTGAAATCACTGTGTTGTACAGTGAAACTAATATAACACTTTATGTAAAGACATTTCCCTAACACAAGAATTAAACTATGAACTTTGCTGAAATATGAATTCTGAAGCAAGCATCCCACAAATTTCGCCATGTAGTATTTTGATTATTACATAGTTCTAACAATATTTCTAAGTTTCATTATGCATTTTTTCATTAGTCATTTAGAAATGTGATTTTAATTTAAAAACATATGGACTGTGAAAATATTGCATGTATGAATTTCTAACTTGCTTCTGATCAATTTGGACTGTATGAAGCCAGTTCTTAGAGATTTGTTGATAGTTGCTTTATAAATAAAACAGCACAATAGACATCTGTACATTCTCTACCCTGAGGGAGAGTCATTAACATCCCATTTGTTCAGAAGAATGTCTCATTTTTCTGTGCAGAATTCTATGTGAGTCTATTCAAGCTTGTTACTTATGATTAAATCACTTTAATTTTTGTCTGCTTGACCTAACTATTCACACTGATGTACTAAACTCTCCAACTCTGATGATATTTTAATGGCAACTACTCCTTTTTCAGTTTTCACTTTGTATATTTCAGTATTACTTTATGAAAGTGTTATAATCACTTAGTCATGTCTCACTACGCGACCCCATGGACTGTAGCCCACCAGGCTCCTCCGCCTGTGGGATTTTCCAGGCAAGAATACTGGAGTGGGTTGCCATTTCCTTCTCCAGGGGATCTCCCAGACACAGGGATTGAACCCAGGTCTCTTGCATTGCAGGCAGACTCTTTACCATCTGAACCACCAGGGAAGCCCCTCATATAAATTTAGAATTGCTATATCTTCATCACGAATTAAACACTTTGTCTTGTCTCACTACGCGACCCCATGGACTGTAGCCCACCAGGCTCCTCTGCCTGTGGGATTTTCCAGGCAAGAATACTGGAGTGGGTTGCCATTTCCTTCTCCAGGGGATCTCCCAGACACAGGGATTGAACCCAGGTCTCTTGCATTGCAGGCAGACTCTTTACCATCTGAACCACCAGGGAAGCCCCTCATATAAATTTAGAATTGTTATATCTTCATCACGAATTAAACACTTTGTCATCATGTAGTGATCATGTACTCTATCCATACAAAATGGTTTTGTTTAGAAGTATATTTTATCTGACTTACTTCGCTTAGAAAGTAACATAACACTGTAAATCAACTATACTTCAATTTTAAAAATTAAGTATATTTTATTGGATATAAGGCTATTCCAGTTTTCTTTTTAAAATATTTGCCTACTATACTTTTTTCCATAAGTTTACTTTCAACTTTCCCATGCCCTTATCTTGTAGCTTGTCCTTATCTTAAAACCGGGGATAGCTGGATTTTATTTTGTTTTCTTAAATCTACTAACTGTAACTGGCATGCTTACTCTGTATATTTTTATTATGATGGCTGACATATAGAAATGGATTGGATTCTGCTGTCTTACTTTGTGCTTGCTACTTCTATTTTTTCCTTTTTTGCATTTCTATTTTAAAAGTATTATATTGTTTGTTTTCATTCCATTTTCCCTCACTGCACTGAAGCTCAAGGCTTCATTTTTTAATAACTGAAAGATAATTGCATTGTTCAGTATCTTTTCTCATGTCTGTTGATAAATAATAAATATTTAGCAACACACATTTACAATCTTAGTACAACTTGGTTTTTTTCTGTCAAAAATATGGAAAGTCAGCTTTTCTAAGCTGGCAAATCTCCCTTCCACTTTGTAGAAGGTTCTCGATCGTTTTGCGGCTTCTGCTGCTTCTACTGGTTATTCAGCTGTCAGCCTATGTTCAGTTTCTCTGTGGATCTGCCCTTGCTGGCTGCTTTTAAGTTTCCCTCGTCCTGGAGTTCTGCATTCCCCTGCACCATTCTGTTATTTCTTTTTCTATGTATCCTGCCTGCTACACCTTGCAATTTTTCTTTCGTCTTTTAATTCGTGTCTGTCATAAGTTCTTTTTTATATGATTTTCTTTTTTTGGCTATGCTGGGTCTTTGATGAGGAGGCTTTCCCTGGCTGTGGCAAGCAGGGGCTGCTCGGCATCGGAGGCTTCGCACTGTGATGGCTCCACCTGCTGCATTCTGAACAATTTCTTTAGCTTTATTTTCCAGTTCTTTTTGTTTCTCTTCAGATGTGTCTATTGCTCTGTTTAATCCAGCCATCGATTTTTACAAGTTATCTTTTTATTTTAAAAATGGTCAGATTTGCAGAATATTGTAAGGAACAGAGAACCATGGGTACATACCAATATACCTTTCATCTAAATGGTTTTCCTACCTGTTATCACCTTGCGACCCTGTGTGTGTGCACACATATACATTTTGCTGTTGTTCACTTGCTAAGTTCGGTCCGACTCTTTGCGACCCCATGGACTGTAGCATGTCCTCCACTATCTCCTAGAGTTTGCTCAAATTCATGACCATCGATTCAGTGAAACTATCTAACAGTCTCATCCTCTGTCGCCCCCTTCTCCTCCTGCCCTCAGTCTTTCCCAGCATCAGAGTCTTTTCCAATGTACACACACACACACACACACACACACTTTGCTTCTTTTTATGAAACCATCTGAAGGTAGACTGTAGCCATCATGCATGTTACTCTTAAATACTTTCCAACATACCTCTCTCAAGAACAATGACATTCTCTTATACAAACATAATTATCACCATGCATAAGTAAATTCACATGAATTAAATCACCCAATATATTTTCATACTCAAGTTTCCCCAGTTATCCCCCAAATGTTGTTGTGTGTGCTCAGCCACTCAGTTGTGTCCAACTCTTTGTGACCCCATGGACTGTAGCCCAGCAGGCTCCTTTGTCCACAGGTTTTTCCTGGCAAGAATACTGGAGTGGGTTGCCATTTCTCCAAATGTCATTAATATAGGCTTTTTTTTTTTCCCTGCTCTAGGATCCAACCACCCTACTTGTGGCCATTTTGTCTGCAGTCTCTCCCATCCTAGGATATTACCCCACATCCCTCTGCTGTTCATGATGTTGACACCTAGAAAGAATACAGGTCGGCTGTTTTGAAGGATGGTCCACATTCTGGAACTGTCACATGGTTTCCTCGTTACGTGACCTGGGTCAAAGCTCTCCAGCCAGAATCGCACATTTGATACTGTGTCTCCCCTGCCTCCCCTCAGGAGATAGATAGTATCAGATCCTGGTTACAGTGGGTGTGGCCAGACCTCAGCAGGAAAGGGTACCTTCCCTTGTTTGTCGTTAATAAGTGTGGGAAGGCTTCTCTGGGGCTGGGTTTAGCATTTTGATTCTTGCCTGGCTTGGTTATTGCAGCAGGGGTTACAAACTCGTGGCTTTCTCATTATACCACTTCTTCTGCACTTATTAGCTAGTATACTTGAGTAAGAAAAGAACATTTCCTCCTCTCCTCTCTACATAGAGCTGCAGATTTTTAAAATTCAGTGCTGTGATCCATGACCATCATCATTCTTTCTGATGTTCAAATAGTCCAAACTCCTGCTAGTGGTAAACCCTTTCAAGACAACTCATTTGCCCTTTTGACATGACTGTTATTTATTTTATTTATTGCTACTTTCTTGCATTATGAATATTCCAAGCTCACCTTGTACTTTCCCTGTTACAGCCTAGGATTAGCTGTTTCTGGAAGAAACCCTGATTCCTTTCAATGGGAATGATATATAGAAACCAAGATCTGGTTATTTGGTGTGCTCATTGCCACTGGGGTGTCCCATTAGTTGTTTTAGTTCAACAATTAGATTTTCTATTTTAAACAACTCTGTTTTCAGATCACCTGGCATTTTTTATTATCTCTTGTTCCCTCAACTTCTATCTTATTATCACATAATGATATATTTTGTCCAAATAGCATAGAGGAAGTAGGAGAAAAGAAGGAGGGGTAAGAGGGTGGCACATTCATTGTTCAAGTAAATACCAAGCAGGTTAATACCTTCTCACAAGCTGGAGTGGGGGCTGCTGTGGCTCCATAGAGCTGAGTCTGTTGCACTTTGCTTTGATATTTATTGGTGGATATTTGTTGATTGCACCTAGGAAGAAAAAGAAAATCTGTGAGGAGACTCTTACTCACAGCAATTAACACGACAGCAATCTGCTTTGCGTGCAAAGCGTCACATCACTGTACTCCACATCCATAAAAGAAAGACACCAACTAGGGTGACCACGTGAGATGAAGCCAATTTCTCACCGGACTCTCTAAAACTAGGCTGAGAAAGTTCATGGCTGCCAAATGTGTAAGTAGAGAATTTAACTTACTTTTCAATAAGATGCTCTTAGCTGCCAAAGTCCATTAAACATTAGAGGAGAAATCATGAGCCCATCCTGAGTCTGGCCTCTAACTGACCTGAGCTAATCAGAATAGTTATTTTTTATTTGCTCTTTTGAAATCCCAAATTGCAAAGGGAAAAGAACATTCCCTTTACGTTCTCTGTATCATTAACAACAACAGTAACAGTGGTCCATTTGGGGTTTAATTCATTTTGATTCATTTCATCTGAAATAATATACTATTTTTTTCATAATATTAAAGCATGCTTCTTCCAATACCATTTAAAACATGAAAAAGCCTTTTTTGATGAGAAACTTTAAAAAATGCACAATTTATTTCCTTGATGCCTTTGATTTAACTGTCTGTTAAACCTGATTAAACCTCTTCCTGGTGATCCTGGGTCACCGTAAGCTGCAAGTTGGTCCTGGGCTGTGACCCAGCACCATCTCCTGAGCTGCTGTTGCAGACTGGGCTGTGTGCTTCCAGACTGAACGGCCAAGCCTGGGCTCTTTCCTTTATGTGCATCTGATGTTTAGTTATCTGTCTTCACTCTAAGTATCAGCAGTAGTTTTGGTCAGTAGTAGTTTTGCTTAGAAAATATGTCTATTCTGATGTGAATTGTGTCTGTTAGCCAATTCTGTCACAGTAGCATGATAAACAGGAGTTACTTAGAGAGGGAGCTGGATGTGCATGCCTGGGAGGGTTGGGACCAGATCTGTTTGGTCCCAAACAAACATGTTGAGGGTTGGGTCCCTGCTTGATACCCCATCCCTCAACAGTCAGTGGCTCAAAGTAGGTTCCTAATGTGCCATGTGCCCATTTGGTCTGCTGTGTCTGATTCTTTGTGACCCCGTGAACTGGAGCCTGTCCTCTGTCCATGGGAGTTTTCAGGCAAGAATACTGGAGTGGGTTGCCATTTCTGCCTCCAGGGGATCTTCCCAACCCAGGGATGGAACCCACGTCTCCTGCGTCTCCTGCACTGGCAGGTGGATTCTTTACCCCCGAGCCACCTGAGAAGCCCCTACTGGCAGGCGGATTCTTTACCCCTGGGATTGAATATGGGATTGAATATGATTATGGGATTGAATATGATTATGTCAAAGTCGTACTTTGGCCGTCTAATGCAAAGAACTGACTCATTGGAAAAGACCCTGATTCTGGGAAAGACTGAGGGCAGCAGAAGGAGACGACAGAGGATGATGGTTGGATGGGATCACCGACTCGATGGACACGAGTTTGAGCAAGCTCCGGGAGTTGATGATGGACAGGGAGGCCTGGGCTGCTGCAGTCCACGGGGTCACTAGGAGTCGGACGCGACTGAGCGGCTGAACTGAATGTCAAAGTCTTCTCAACTTTTCGTAATTTGAAAGCTATAGTGTAAATGTTGGAGATTTCTAGATACTTTTTAGAAAAGTGGAGTCATGACTATCGTTTTTCACAAGCACTTTATGTATTTCTCACCCGCCCCAAGTAATTATTCTTAAAGCACCTCCTCCCCTTTCCCCGGGTGGTGGTGAGGCTGTCATTTATCTAATCATACAGTTTGGCTAGTTATCATGAAACACCACTAGGAATTTTGTGGGGCCAGGGAAGTAAATTCCACCTTGACCTCCTTTCAACTTTGTGCCTTAGGAGTGTTCCTTGACAAATTTCTCAGTCTTTCAAGGTGTTTTCTGTTCTGCTTTTCCATGAAAATGGGTTTGTTTGGGATGCGCAGACACTTGTAATTCAGGGTCTGGAACCACTGCAAGCCACAGGCAAGCTGCCGGATAGTAAGCACAGAACACGTTTGCAGAGAGGAGAAGGGAGGCGGAGGAGGGGGGCGCTAACACGCAGAGGCTGTGGCTTTTCAGGGGCTGGGTTCAAGGTGCTCTTTTGTTTTGCCCTTGCAAACGCCTCATGAGCTCTTCTTTCCAAACGACCCCTGGCCTTCACTTATTTTCCCCCCCTTGTCTTCCCAGCTCTTCTTTCTGGTTCCTATTCCAGAACCCATCCACAGAAACTTTACTCTAGGAGCACATGGCTCGTGCATCAGTGTTTCTCAAACCATATAATGTATATAGGAATCACTGGGGATCTTGATAAAACCCAGATTCTGGAACACCACGTCTGGGGTGGGGCAGGAGGGTCCGCATTTTTCACAAGGTCCCAGGAGATGCTGGGACGTTGGTCCTAGACTCACACCTAGAGTCACAGAGAGCTCGAGGAGATGACATCAGCCCCACCGACCATTCCGCAGGGCCCCTCAGACCTCACCGGCCCTGACCAGTCAGGGTCTTTGCAGCCTCAGCTGGTCTCACGGTGAAAGTCAGTGACAAGTCTGAGACGTAGGATGTGGCACTGGGTGTCCTTTAGCCTGCGTGTTCACTCTCCCTTATCTGAACTCCAAAAGCAGAATGGTCAGAAGTCTGACGGTGCTTTCCGACCTCCATAGCCATATCAGGGCCATGTCAGGCTCCTCTGAATCCATCCTGCTACATTCAAAATGAATCGCATCCTTTTGAGACAAGCTCCTGCCAAGAAATATAACCCACGTTTCTTTTTTTATGGGCCACAGTTATACTAATTACTGGCATCATAAAGAATCATTAACAAAGCTAAGAAAGTTTTGCAAGGATGCATCTTTCATTCTGACATGTAAAGTGGTGCCTCCTAAAAACTTTGAACTCTGCCTTTAGAACTTGTAAAAACAAAGCCAGGGATTGTTGGATTTTTCTCTAGCTCTCTCTCTCGGAGTGTTAACTGGTGAAACTTTCCATCAAAGGGCAGCATGATAATGTTACTTGGCAAGGGTTTCTACTGTGTAACTAGTATCCCGGCTGTGACTTCACACTCCCAGACTATGCTGCTCCCTGCACACAGATGTGTGAGTAGCTGTTTGTTATGACTGTTTCTCCACGGGAACCAGAGGCATAAAAAAGAGAAACCAGAGAACTCGGTGCTTAGAAATCATAGGCTTCCTCCCTCCGCCATCCATCATTCCCTATTTCCCTTTCTGACCCTGCAGTGCCCTTGAAGACAGAGGCTTCCAAGAATCCATGTCAGTTCATCAGCCCTTCTTTGGGGAATACCAAATATGCTGAAACGTGCACATAAGAATATGATTTTATGACTTACGCCTGACTGAGCTTATAAAAGCCTTCACAAACTTCACACCGTATCTGTGGTCAGGTTTATGAATGCGGCCAAGCTGGACCAAGTGGTGATCCAAAGGGTAGCTGGCTAGATCTTCCAGTTCCTGGTCATTCCAAGAAGGCCCAAGGGAGAACACGAACAGGGTATAACCTTGACACTTGGCCCTCAAGGATTCTTTCTTCAAGGTTTCCCTGTCCAGGTGACTGGTTTCCCCAGCAGATATCACAAAAATGACTTTATTTCTTCTCAGATTGGGTGTCCCTGAGAAGACATTGTCCAGAGTCCACTGTAGGGCGTGACCAATAAAAGCATCTCCGTTTAGCTGCTGAACAGATTCTTCCACGTGTCTCTTCATGAGGCGTTTGCTTTTGTAGGTGGTCAGGTTGAACTCACTTCTAACAGGGCTCCCCTGAGTGTTGGGTAAGAAGTGAGGGGGACTGAGGCTTAATAGGGCCACCCGGTCTCCGGTGACAGAGGTCTCAGGCTCCGGGGTGACTTCGAAGTGATCTAGCAGTGCTCCCAGGAATCCTCGAATGTCTTCAAATTCCGCACTTCCCACACACCGTGAGCCGTCCAGGAGGAAAGCAGCGTCCACGTAAGAGTGCACAGGGGGTGGTCTGGCTTGATCGCAAGAAGCGTCTGGCTTGCATACATCTGTGGACCGAAAGTCATTTAGGGTCACTAAACAGAAACGGACAGAAAAAGGGAAGATAGCATCTCAGACATTTCGACATTTGGACGCTGCGTGATCTTTGATGTTAATATAGTGACTAAATGACTTTGAGGTCAGCAACAGAAGATTTCCTAGTGTGTGGTTTGCACCCTGATCCCCAAAGTACAGATTTTATACTCAGCCCATGTTTCGAGTTCCTTTCACTGACGCTATCTGACTCTTTGAAATTAGGTTGCTTTCAACAGAAGTTTCATCTTGGCTGCATTTTAAGTTTATAAAGATTGACCTGGACAGTTGATCTCATGTTTGTATGTGTGTTTACTGTATCATGACATAATAATACCTGATAATATACAGGTTAAACCAAGGGCCCCTGTCATTCTACACACACTACCTTATTATGAAAAGAAATCTGCTTAAAATGTAAGAGTGCAAAAAAGCAATGCATCTTTTATTTCAATGTAAATAAAGGTTTATAACTCAATGTCTTTTTTTTTTTTTTGTAGAGACATTAAGGACAGAGTTACCACTTATATTTTATACCTATCAGTTGAAAGCGCAGTATGTATTTATTAAATAAATGAATATAAATACTACATGCTTTCATAAAATATGAGGTCACTTTAATGTGTGCATATCTCATTTTTTAAAAGAAGATGTAATAATGAAACAGAGAGTGCATTTTACTGAATCTGACCACAATACTCAGAGGAACAAAAAAATACTTGGAAATTAAAGGATCTTAGAGGTCATCTAATCTTCTAATTTTCCAAAGAGCCTGAGGGCAGGAGAATAAAATCATTTTGCCAAAGGACACACCAGCATTTCTAGAAGTATCTGCATATGAAGTCAGTGTTGTACTGTTTGAGACAAGGTACAGTAGGGTGGGGAGGCCCATTGGCCTGAAAGTCAGGATATTTGGGCTCTGGTCTAGCTGTCCCCAGTAACAAACATGCTGTGTGCTCCTGTCTAAGCTGCCACCGGGCCCCAGTTCCACAGAATGAGATGGTTGGGTTAGATGCACCTAGAGGGTCCTATAAAACCAACACTGCAGTCCTACATTTTCAATAACAGCTGATGGTTAAGGATGAGCATTAAAGAGACTTTTCTCTTTAAAAACCAAAGAAAAATGACAAGCCACGCATGTGGACAAGCCAGAACTGAGACAAGGGCCCAGCCATGAATAAAAGCGATTAGATGAAAGGTTAATAACCAGGGTGCAGATCCTTAATGGACGTAGCAAACTTCAGAATTCCAGTCTTGCTCACGGACTCAATAAAGATATAAACTCTGGGAACGCCCCGATGGTCCAGTGGCTAAGACTTACGAGCTCCCAACGCAGCGGGGCCCAGGTTCAGCCCCTGGTCAGGGGACTATATCCCACATGCTGCAGCTAAGAGTTCGCGTGTCACAAATAAGATCCCATGTGTTGCAACTAAGGCCCAGCAGAGCCAAACAAATAAATACATATTTAAAACCAGGGACAGCAGCCTGCCCATTTGCTCAGTTTTGTGGGGTTTCTTAATTGTGGGGAAGAACAGCCAAAATACCTTCCCTTATGTGCCTCAGAGACAAAACAAGGCTTTAAGCCAAGAAATGGAGCCCAGATCTATCTCCAGACACACGCGGATCACTTCTGACCACAAATCACACAGGCGTATGTGTCACTGAGGAGTCTGAACCCACAGCTGAGAACTCGAGGCAGAAAATCTGCCCGCAGTGTGGTGAGCTCCCCAGGACGAGGGGAAATGACTGATCGGAGGGCAGCAGAGGGCAAGACAGCAGGAAGAGAGGATTGTTAAGAGAGAATCCTGCTTCTCTCTCAGAGTTGCCACTGGCCCATGAGTCACTCATATGGTCAGAAGGAGCATCTCACTGACAAACGTGGAGAAGGAGAGGATTTAACTGCCGACTTAAAGGCCTAGTACAGAGTCTCAAGGAACAGTATAATGTGATCTGTGTTTCTCATAAACTGCAGGTGTCTTAAAACCAGCTTTCTTGATTTCGATTTGGCTGTGAGCAAATTATTTCACCTCATCTGTAAAATGGATCTAATAATCATTCAAAAATTTTAGGGCCATTATAACGATCAAATGAAACCATTAGAAGGGTGTTTGGAATGCATTCCTTGTGGTTCAGCTGGTAAAGAATCCACCTGCAATGCGGGAGACCTGGGTTTGATCCCTGGGTTGGGAAAATCCCCTGGAGAAGGGAAAGGCTACCCACTCCAGTATTCTGGCCTGGAGAATTCCATGGACTGTAAATTCCTTGGGGTCACAAGGAGTCGGACACGACTGAGCCACTTGCATTGGACTACACTTGGAATGCATTAAACCCAACAGCCTGAGTATTAAGAATTATCATCACCACCATCACTGTCACATAAAGCAATTGGAACAGTGCGTGGCTAATCATGAATGTCTGATAACCGTTAGCTATCACACCCACCGGAAACCTCAGCGACTCCCACTCTTGTAATTATTAGCATGTTCAAATTATTGCTAAGCTACTGCTAAGTTGCTTCAGTCGTGTCCGACTCTGTGCCACCCCAGAGATGGCAGCCTACCGGGCTCTTCTGTCCCTGGGATTCTCCAGGCAAGAACACCAGAGTGGGTTGCCATTTCCTTCTCCGATGCATGAGAGTGAAAAGTGAAAGGGAAGCCGCTCAGTCGTGTCCGACTTCGCGACCCCATGGACTGCAGCCCACCAGGCTCCTCCATCCATGGGATTTCCCAGGCAAGAGCACTGGAGTGGNTGGGTTGCCATTTCCTTCTCCGATGCATGAGAGTGAAAAGTGAAAGGGAAGCCGCTCAGTCGTGTCCGACTTCGCGACCCCATGGACTGCAGCCCACCAGGCTCCTCCATCCATGGGATTTCCCAGGCAAGAGCACTGGAGTGGGGTGCCATTGCCTTCTCCTGTTCAAATTATTAGAACAAATAGATCAAATGCAGGTTTTGGCCAGTTCTCTAGCTAGAACGACATAGTGTGTGTAAAGCAGTCACAGGCAAATCGGCATCGCAAATCTTTCAGATGCCTAACCTTTGGGGCTTTGAGAAAGCCTCTTTCCAGTGAGAAATCCATTTCTGCTAACTTCCACTTCCACCGTAAAGCATTTATTTGGGACTGTGAACATCTGAGGTTTAGAAAGCTCATAAATATATTTCACCACACAAGGAAGCTGGTCATGAGACAGGCTGAGGTTTTCTAAAGATGATTCCTGTTTCCCAGAAGGTGCATGAGCTGAGAGGCTCCATCTGTGGATGAGGCTGTGTGGCAGGGTGAGCCCCGGGGAGATCTCCCAAGATCACTCACGTCACTGCCAGCCCCTCCCTTCGATAGTGACCCACTGTGCTGCTGAATGACCTGAGCAAGTTACGCACTCCCCGGGGGTCTCACCGTAGCAGAAAGTACACCGCTGGAGTTCCCCGAGTGCTGGTGCAGAGTCAGCTCCGGATGGGATAATGATGACTTGGAATCTGCCTGTGTCGTCAATCTGCAAGAAGCAAAAACAAGAAGAGCTTCATGGGTGAGGCTGTGGAACCTCCTAGGATGGTTCAGAGGGCTACAGAGAGCAAAAGAGCCCCCTTCCTCTCAGAGAGTCCCCGGGGAGGCAGAACGCCGGTGGGGCCTAAGAACACTGGCCTGGGTTTAAATCAGTGACTCTCCCTTTAGCTGGAGGACAAGCAGCTATGCCTCTATTTTCTCATCTGAGAAACAGAACAGTCATGTTGCTCTTTACAAGGGCAAGTGTCCACACAAAATGAGTTCGTAACTGAAAAGCATGTTACTGATATCATGTGGATACCACCAAAGTCTACCTTTGCACCGAAGAATTGATGCTTTTGAACTGTGGTGCTGGAGAAGACTCGAGAGTCCCTTGGACTGCAAGGAGATCCAACCAGTTTATCCTAAAGGAGATCAGTCCTGGGTGTTCACTGGAAGGACTGATGCTAATGTTGAAACTCCAATACTTTGGCCACCTGATGCAGAGAGCTGACTCACTGGAAAAGACCCTGATGCTGGGAAAGATTGGGGGCAGGAGGAGAAGGGGACAACAGAGGATGAGATGGTTGGATGGCATCACCGACTCAGTGGACATGGGTCTGGCTAAACTCCGAGAGTTGGTGATGGACGGGGAGGCCTGGCGTGCTGCGGTCCATGGGGTCACAGAGCGTCGGACAGGACTGAGCCACTGAACAGACTGACTGTATAGCACAGGGGATGCTACCCAGTACTCTGTAATGGCCTGTTTGGGAAAAGATCCTAAAAAAGAGGGGCTATGTGTGAACGTGTAACTGATTCACTTTGCTGTATGGCAGTAACTGACACAATGCTGTACGTCAACTACACTCCAATAAAAATTAATTTAAAGAAGAGCCTGTGATGGTCGGGCGGCAGAAAAGGGGTAGGCAGTGGGGGCCAAATGGGGATGCTTTGTCAACAGGGGCCTGTGTGCACAGGGTCTTGACTCTTGCCTAACCCACCAGCAGACACAACTAGTCTTTATTAATTATTAACAACTCATTAATGGCTTTTAATTACTAGTGGCTTTTAATAGGTATCTGGGCAATCTTTCCAGGGAATCGGGTCATGACCTCGTCTGCGCTGTGATCAGGGACCAGGAAACCACATCCAGAGAATGTGGATCAGACCATGTGATCGGGGAAAAGTCACCTCTTCCTGCCAACTGTCAGGGTGCAGGGAAGCAAGTCACAGAACGCTTGGGCCAGAAGGAATCTCAGAAGCCAGTTCCACCATTTTAGCGATGAGGACAGTGAGCCCAGGGGAGGGTGGAACAAAGACGCCTCCAGCTTAAACTTCGCTTTCCCCACCTAAGACCTGCCTTCCACTCTCTGCCTGAGCTACCTGGATGACTGCGGTTCTGTATCACGGGTTCAAACCTACTTTAGAACACAGCTCTCACCATGTCACCCAGAGACTGCCGCCCTTGGTGCACGAGTGTGTGTTCTGTGTGTCTAAAATGTGGCAGATAGATGATAATTTAGGCTTCACGTTCAATCCTGGGGCAACAGGGTGGTGTCAACCTAAAGCCATACTTTCTACTCACCAATGCTAGTGCGTGTTTTTTTTAAACATGGGGGACCCCAGGGGGTCTGTGCTCTCCCCTCTCCCTTCCCCAAGTAATCTCCTAATCAATAAAGTTCAGCAGATGTGGTCTTAGAGATCATTCATCCTACACACAGCATTGAGCAGTTACTGTTAGCATATTATAGAAAAATTACCCAAGCTGAGTCGGGGATTTTAAATAAAGGTATCCTATGGTTCACTTTTCATTTTTAATTGGGGGAAAATTGTTTTAAAATGTTGTGTTGGTTTCTGCCAATCAGCAACACAACTCAGCCATGATCACGCATGTATCAATTCAGTTCAGTCACTCAGTCATGTCTGACTCTTTGTGACCCCATGGACTGCAGCACGCCAGGCCTCCCTGTCCATCACCAACTCCTGGAGCTTGCTCAAACTCATCACCTTCGAGTCATTGATGCCATCCAACCGTCTCATCCTCTGTTGTCCCCTTCTCCTCCTGCCTTTAATTTTCCCCAGCATCAGGGTCTTTCCCAACGAGTCTGTTCTTCGCATCAGGTGGCCAAAGTATTGGAGTTTCAGTTTCAGCATCAGTCCTTCCAGTGAATATTTAGGACTGATTTCCTTTAGGATTTCCTCTAGGAAACAGCTCAACTAGAGGTCATGGAATTTCCAGCTGAGCTATTTCCTATATAAATCACGTCCCTCTTGAGCACCCCACCCCCCTAGGTTATCACAGAGTGCCAGGCTGGGCGCCCTGCGTGAGGTTCACTTTTTCGATTGCTCAGTATCCTGTGGATTCAAAGCTGCGCCAGCTTGGATGGTCCATAGGTGGGCAACGTGATCTGTAGTCTATGGTTCTGGGTGATACCTTGCTCTTTCCTTTCTCAGCATCATAGGGCTCCAAAAATGTGTGCATTCAAGAAGATACAATGAATACTCTGAGTACTCGTCTTTCTTTAGACAACTCTCTATCAACAAAGGAAATCCTTCAGAAAATAAAAAGCCTGGGTGCTCAGAGTGCTGAAGTTCCCCGCTACCTACAACCCTCCCCGCCCCAATTTCACCTCTGCCCCATCACTAGAAGAATCTGTGATGTCAACTATTACACCTAACGTTTCTTTCACTGGGAATGCTAAACAGCAGAGTAAAGGAAAGAAAATAAGGCTAGCCAAAAAAGATACGTTTCTTGTAAGTATATTATAAAGGGAGACCCATTCTACACTAGAATTCTTCACATGCAGCAAATAAAAGTTCACCAGAATTAAGAGGTAATTGCCCAAAAAACTATAAGAAAAAACCGTTGGGACAAAACAAAGCTGAGGTTAAAGTTTTTTCAATCAAAATAGCTTTGCGTTCCAGAAGAATGAATGGCTCCTCACTCAGCTTCACACTATCATTAAAAATGTCCAAGATGGGGATCACACAATCTGTTCACTCAGAAACACAGGGAAATGAGCCCGCGTTGTCAGAGCAGCTGCATCTGAGACCTGCCATACACGCCTACACCGGTTTTGAATTTCAGCTGGATTCTGCTGAACTCTCAGACAAATGGAGACGTACAAGAGTCACAATGGTTATGAGACAGATGACGGCTTTGTAATATGGCCTCCAAATAAAAATGTATCCTGTCATTAAAATTTTGAGCTCTGCTCCTAAAATACTAACAAACGACATATTTATGGCCGATTCATGTGGCAATACGGTGGAAAGCATCACAATAGTGTAATTATTCTCCAATTAAAAATAAATTCAAAAAGAAGCCGAGGAGAAAGGGGAAAGTAGTAACATCAGCTCTCTTGTGCGATGTCCGGTATTCGGTTCCCATCCATTTGTTCTGAGCTCTCTGGACAACCATGCATAGCTCCATCCTCCAGTGGGTGAGGTCTTTTGCTTTTCTACTTACTCTTGTGTCCCCAGGGTCTCAGATGGCACCTGGTATATTTCGGTTGCTCACTCAACATACGTAGGATGAATGAACCTTGGACCCAAGCCTGACTTCTGTCTGCATGTCTTAACTCTTTTTCTCCCCAAGGGATGTTGAAGCCAATACTGCTCTGGTTTATGAGGGTGACTGTCAAGAATGTGAACCTCCACTGGTGTTCTTTTGAGATAAACTCCTTCAATAAAGGAGCAAGGAGTCTCTAGGTGATTTGGGTAGAAACTCTAAGTGGGATTGTCAGTCCTCCAAAGCTTAAAGGAAAAACTCAGCAAAATACATTTTTCTTAAGTTGTATGCAACAAACATACCTCTGAGTGGGAGGGTGGAATTGTGTCTGTTTAAATTTGTATCACAGGTACCATCGATTATTTGAGTCAGGATATTAAGTTGCCTTTTCTGTGGCTAAATAAGGTCAAACGACAATGGGGGCTCCCAAGAAAGGGAATTAGGAGGACTCTAGGCTTCCTTCACAACTCA
The DNA here is from genome assembly GCA_006410675.1 of Oreotragus oreotragus. NCBI lineage: Eukaryota > Metazoa > Chordata > Mammalia > Artiodactyla > Bovidae > Oreotragus > Oreotragus oreotragus. The sequence continues at coordinate 64,976 of SJYX01022415.1, forward strand.
GTTGGCAAAGAATCCGCCTGCAATGCAGGAGACCCCGGTTCAATTCCTGGGTCGGGAAGATCCACTGGAGAAGGGATAGGCCACCCACTCCAGTATTCTTGGGCTTCCCTGGTGGCTCAGCTGGTAAAGAACCTGCCTNGTCAAACGACAATGGGGGCTCCCAAGAAAGGGAATTAGGAGGACTCTAGGCTTCCTTCACAACTCAGTTGGCAAAGAATCCGCCTGCAATGCAGGAGACCCCGGTTCAATTCCTGGGTCGGGAAGATCCACTGGAGAAGGGATAGGCCACCCACTCCAGTATTCTTGGGCTTCCCTGGTGGCTCAGCTGGTAAAGAACCTGCCTGCAACGTGGGAGACCTGGGTTCCATCCCTGGGATGGGAAGATCCCCTGGAGAAGGGCAAGGCTACCCACTCCAGTATTCTGGCCTAGAGAATTCCATGGACTATACATGGTTGCAAAGAGTCAGATAAGACTGAGTGACTTTCATTTTCACTTTTCTTCTGTGTATCCACTCACAGAGCTTTTGAGCCACTACCTCTCACAGCAACTCCATTAGCGTAGACTGGTTCCAGCTTCTAATGTGCAAGCATTTTGTTTTGTGAGTCTCATACACCAACCTGTTTCTTATCATAATTCTGAGTTTGTTCAATGATGCTAATAGCAGTTTCAGCTCCTTAACAATGCAGACTTTAATATTATTAAATGGAGTTCAGTTCACTATCAAGAACCTGATAACAGTCCTAACTAAACTCAAGAACTACCATTCTTGAGTGTTTGCTATATCCCAGGCACTGGTGCATGGAGTGACATCATTTCATCTTTGCACCAACTTCAGGAAACAAGCACCACTTTCTGCATTTTATGGAGGAGTACTATATTTCAGTTCTGGTCTGCTTAGCTTAGCACTTTCACAGAAAATATTAGGGAGCTGGAGAGGGTCTCTGAAAGGCCTCTTAATCCTGATTCTCCAGGACAGATGGAGGTCACCCTTGCCAGGCGAGTGACCACTCCTAGAAAAGGCCTCAGAGAAAGGCGGCGTCTTGCCCACTTAGGTTTAGTCACCTGGCCCGTGACAACATCCATCAATCTTGCCTTCAGAAAGTTCCTACTCGAATCTAAACCGGGGTTTGCCGCTGCTGTGGCTTCTAGTTTCTCTGATGGGAGCGCTTGCTCTCTCGAAGCCGGCTGGTTAGTTCTCTGCAGTAATAACCCTCCACACACCTGAAGGCAGGGGCTCAGCTGCTTCTCACTTCCCTTTCTCTCCGTGAAATAATTTTCAAACACTTGTCTTCCTGGCTCAGGTTGTATTTTCCCAACACCCTTTGTGGCTGCACTGCAGTCTCTCCTCGATTCTCCCATGAATGGAGAACAAACCAGCTCGCTGGGTGGACACCGATGACCAGAAGGACACTGTGCCACGGGTGTGCTTTTTTTCTGTAAGGAACCTCTGCCAAGAGGCTCCACTCACAGGGAGTTTTGGACATTGCTGTGATACCGGGTGGTTTATCTAGAAATGCTACACAGCGAATTTCCAGGCGGTCCAGAGCTCAGGACTCCGTGCTGTCGCTGCTGAGGGTGAGGGTTCAATCCCTGCTCAGGGAAGTAAGATCCCGCAGGCCGCTGGGCGCTCAAGAATGAAAACTAAATAAAGGGTCAATAGAAATATCACATGGTAAGATTTTTAATCTTCAGCCTAAGAGGCTGCAACTGGAATGACCCTTCCTTCATAAAGGGTGTATATTTACATGATCGGTAACGTTATAAACTCGGCCCGTGGGTCCCATCACACAGCAGAGACCAACAGGCTGGCCACCTCAGTGAGATCCCTGAATGTCCACTGGCCCTCCAACTTGGTATCTATACACCAGAGCCAACTCAGGGGGTCCTGGAGAATAGAGGCTTGGATCCGAGCCCTGACTCCGTCACCAGTCAGCCGCCTGAACCTGGGCGTCTGGGTCCGCTTCTGCAGTCTCGGGCTTCCCCAGTGACTCAGCGGGTAAAGAGCCCACCCGCAATGCAGGAGACCCCGGTTCAAACCCTGGGTCGGGAAGATCCCCTGGAGAAGGGATAGGCTACCCACTCCAGTATTCCTGGGCTTCCCCGGTGGCTCAGCTGGTAAAGAATCTGCCTGCAACATGGGAGACCTGGGTTCGATTCCTGGGTTGGGAAGATCCCCTGGAGAAGGGAAAGGCTACCCACTCCAGTGTCTGGCCTGGAGAATTCCATGGACTCTATAGTCTATGGGGTTGCAAAGAGTCGGACACGATTGAGCGACTTTCACTTACTCACTCTGCAGACTTTCTCATCTACACAATGGGAATAACAGTGATTCCCATCTCACACACACTGCTTGTGTGAACTAAACAGGAAGGTGCATATCAAGGGCTTGGCATGCTCCCGGTACATAGTAACAAACACTTCTCGCAGCTCCATGCCTTCCTGTAAATGCCCCTGAACACGGGCAGAAAGACAGAGACTTCTGAGGCAGGCGGCCCTTCTTACCGCAAACGATCGCCGGACGGCGGGCACCTGGTTGAAGGCGATCACCACTGGGATGATGTCCAGGGCGCTGAACTCCAGGCCAGCGGTGGTGATGGTCTGGGGGTCCACAGACGGGCCGCCACTGAAGAAGGTGGCGATTCTTCTGGCGTGAGGCCCCGGGAGCATCCGCTTGAAGACGTGCCTGGAGACAAACCTCATGGCCTTGCCGATGTCCCTGCTGGCCGTGGAGCGCTCGTAAGGGAGGGCCTCGATCTCTCGGAGGAGTCGGTCCTTCCTGTAGGTGTCGGAGAAGCGGATGAGCAGCCTGGCGTGGGAGTCGTAGGCCAGCACGGCCACGCGCGCGCCTGTGGCACAGTGGTCCTCCCGGACCCGGAGGCCGCTCAGCAGGGAGGACAGCATCGCCTTCATCCGCACGAACTCGGGCTCTGTGACGCTCCGGGACTGGTCCAGCGCGAACACCAGCTCCGTGGGGTACACGGGGCACTGAGGCGCTCCTAAAAGGCCAGAACAGGTGTCTTACCATGAGACCACTCGCTTAAAATGGAAAAAAAAAATATGATGCGTACAGAGAAGGCTAAGTAATTTTAAATGTTAGACATTAAAATATGGAAACAACTAAATCATTAAATGTTAATAACTCAAATAGTAAAACACATATTTAAATATTTAAATCTTGACTAATTAAGATTATATTCTAAAAACTGACTTTGCTCTCTTAAATAAAGCAAAAGATGAAACTCATTTATGAGACAGAAACAGACTCACTGACATAGAAAGAAAATCTATGCCTACCAAAGGGGAAAGGGGTTGGGGCTCAGAGGTTAAAGCATCTGCCTCCAATGCGGGAGACCCGGATTTGATCCCTGGGTTGGGAAGATCCCCTGGAGAAGGAAATGGCAATCTACTCCAGTATTCTTGCCTGGAGAATCCCATGGACGGAGAAGCCTAGTAGGTTACAGTCCACGGGGTCGCAAAGAGTCGGACACGACTGAGCGACTTCACCCCCCTCACCCCCCTTGGGATTAGCAGATACACAATATTATATATACAATAGATAAACAACAAGGTCCTACTGTATAGTATGGGGAACTGTATTCAATATCCTATAATTGACCACAATGGGAAATAATCTGAAAAAGAATATATATATATATACATACACATGTATGTACGTCTATAACTGAATCACTTTTATGTACAGCAGAAACTAATACAACATTGTAATCAGTTATACTTCGGCCACCTGATGCGAAGAGCTGACTCATTGGAAAAGGCCCTGATGCTGGGAAAGATTGAGGGCAGGAGGAGAAGGGGACGACGGAGGATGAGATGGTTGGATGGCATCCCCGACTCAATGGGCATGAGTCTGGGTAAACTCTGGGAGCTGGTGATGAACAGGGAGGCCTGGTGTGCTGCAGTCCCTGGGGTTGCAGAATCGTACGTGACTGAACTGAACTGAACTGAATCTTTAATTAAAAACAAATAAAATATAAGAAGAAATCTATAATTCGAGTTTTAATGAAATTTGTATGCTCATTACTAAAACACCTAAATAATAAATAACTCACGGATATGCCATTTGGCTTAATGGTATAATGTGTTTGTCGCTGGAACTTTGTTAAATAAAAAAAAAAAATTTTTTTTTTTTTTTTTACTTAATGAGGAAATTTAACAGGGATTAAAAAGCGATGAATGTTGAAAGTTCTGTTGATAATTTCAGATTGGGACTCACCCTCTCTGTGCCTCAGTTTGCTCATCTATAAAATGACAGTCCTCAGCGCCCACTGTCTAGGCGATTAAGTGAATCAGCACAGGTAAAGACGGTACTTAGGATTATAGTGCCTGGCACACACCAGGCGCTCAGTTAATGCCTGCCATTCCTATTATTGTTACTGACTTACCCATTGTGAGAGAGAAGAGCTACATTACTTAAAAGAATGAGGAGAGTGTTAACTGATGAATTTTTACTTATGTTAAGAAAACACACTTAACCAATAAGTATACCTTCTTACTTAGAGAAATTTTAAGACTGTTAAACTCAAATGTGTCAAGATTTATTCACTGATTGCAATTCATTCATTCTAGTCCCAGTATCCTGCACTTATCACAGTCAGAGACTTATATCTAATTATCTGAGGCACGTTTGCCTCTCCCACCACTTTATGAAGTCTGGGGACAGAGACGGTCTCCCTTGATCTGCCAGATTACTCCTCCCTGCCTTGTATCTGGGGTCTCATAAAGGTTGAATGAAAAAGAAGCAAATGAAAGACGGTTCTTTGGAACAGGGACAGAAAGAAGAACAGGACTTTCAGGATGGATGAGATGCCTGGTGTTGAGAGGCATGTTGGTAAAGAGGGAAGTTGGGGGATGTCCTTCCCTTGGAGGGGGCGGGCCTCCTCTTGCTCAGAGGCTAGCAAGTCCGCTCTTCCCAGGTGAGCTCAGGACTCTGACCCACAGGGGCTGGCCAAGCGGGCCCAGGAGGGGTCACCTTCTCAGCTGGTCCACCTGGACCTCCTCACCTTGGAGGGGGTTTAGTCTCTAAGTTGTGTCCGACTCTGCGGCCCCATGGGCTGTCGCCTGCCAGCTCCTCTGTCCATGGGATTTTCCAGGCAAGAGTACTGGAGGGGGTTGCCATTTCCTTCTCCAGGGGATCTTCCCGACCCAGGAATTGAACCCGGGTCTCCTGCATTGCAGGCAGATTGTTTACCAACTGAGCTGCAAGGGCAGCCCCATCTCCTTAGAGCCAGGCTATCGTCTCCTTCTGGTCCTAGAGGCTAGGACCTTCATAGGCAGAAGGACTAGTAAGAATAAATGTCCAGCCCCCGAATTGTGCGCATCAGTGGAGAAGGGCAGAGTCTACTAGCTTCTGCATCTAATTTAGTGGGCTGAGCAGAAACTTAAACGTTTCAGACATTTCAAAAAATCAAGGTCACGTCAATTTTACAATAAAAGCTGAGTAAAACTGTGAGCAGACGCGACAAAGCTCCCACCAGTATTTTGTTTGGGCTGCTGTCTCACACGGGAGCCTCAGCAGCAATGACAACATTGCGGCCTCAGCTCCATAAAGGGGCGAAAGATACAAGCACACGGGCCGACGATAACAAAAATTTCGAGTTCTTCAAGAAAAATCCCTCAAGGCTCAGCAGCGTGCTGCCAGGACCCCGAGGATTCTGAGGAACGCTGGGCTGGACTGTGGAGGCCCTGGGGAGGACCCATCCAGACGTGAGTCCCCACGTGGAGGACCGATGTGCTGGCGGTCACTGCACGGCCCGGAGCAAGTGACAGTGAGGACGGAGGGAGGCGAACCCAGTCCCCGCCAGGGGACCACCACCCGGCAGCGGAGGCCCGGCCAGGCCACTGCCAAGCTGGCCTAGAAGAGCCCCGCACGGCCCCGCCCTCTAACGCAAGTCCGCTGTCTTTTACACACTCCCTCCCTGCAAGGCTTCCCTGGTGGCTCAGCTGGTCAAGAATCTGCCTGCAGTGCAGGAGATCCTGGTTCAATTCCTGGCTCTGGAAGATCCCCTGGAGAGGGAATAGGCTACCCACTCCAGTGTTCTTGGGCTTCCCTTGTGTCTCAGCTGATAAAAAAATCTGCCTGCAGTGCGGGAGATCCGGGTTCGATCCCTGGGTTGGGAAGATCCCCTGGAAAAGGAAAGGCTACCTACTCCAGTATTCTGGTCGGGTGGCAAAGAATCAGACACGACTGAGCAACTTTCACTTTCCCTACAATCCACTCTCCCACAGCAGCCAAACTAAACTTTATAAACTTGTTCATCAGTTCACGTTTACACCTTCAGTACTTTTAAATGCCCTCCCATTCCATGTTGAATAAAACCTGGCCTCCTAAATGTAACCTACAAAGCCCAGTGGGATCTGGTCCCTGCTTCCTTCGCCACTTCCTCACATGCCATGTCCCCCTCGTCATTGTGTCTCTGCGGCCATGGGCTTCCATCAGGAACCAGAAAACACCTGGGTCTCTCTTGTGCTGTGGCCTTTGCACTTGCAGGATTCCCTGCCTGGATCTTGCAAAGCCAGCTTCATTTTCATTCTTCATCCAAACTTCAGTATCAGTGCCTCATTGATGAACCCGCCCTTCAAAGGCATTTCTCCCCTCCTCCAATGTTATTCTGTGACAGAATATTCCATTCTTTATCTCTTTCATAGTAACTAAAGGATTCTGTAATTCCTTGCTTACTCACTTATCTGGATCCTCCACAAGAATGAAAGCTTCCAAAGACAGGAATTATGGCCCTGTTAGTCAGCACTGTCTGGGACAGACTGCAACATAAGGGGCTTCCAATAAATATTTGTTGAATGAGTGAGCAAGCAACCAGAGGGCACAGATTGATGTGTTTATATAAAAAGTATAAGGGTATAAAGGTACGGAGGGCTATTGCCCTCTGGGTTATAACAGAAACATCATGTATCCAGTTTTTATAATATTCCTGAAAACTGGCCCAGAAAGATATTAAGCCAGTTTGGTAATTAACATCAGCCACGATCTCCATAGGTTTTAGCACTATCTGAGCTACACATGTAGCTTACTTGCTATCTTATCATCCCTAGCTTTATTCCGTGCACTTTTGCCCTTTGCCCTTAATCCTTAAAAACTAGACTACAGACATAAATAGAGAAAAGGGAGGGAGGGAAAAATATTATTACAAAAAGTCTATTGGTAAGGCAAACGGTGCTGGTAGTCGTTACAATGTTAATAATTAAAAGATCAAACACTTGGTTGACAAAGAGTTGTGAGACTCAGCGAGTGATTTATTGGAGGCGGGGCTACGGCTGTACTACCAAGAGGGCTTAGATAAGCTTTTTATAATTTGGCAGGCAACACAATGTTCTAACGCATCTTTCCAGATGTGCGACATTTTGGAGCTTGATTATAATATGCTATAAATAAAGTTACTCACCCTGTCTGCCAGCTGGGGAAGAAGAACAAAAGAGGCTGGGTTATTATTTGGTAGGAGAACCGCGTTCTGTATTGTGTAAGAAATCATGGCAACCGAGACCCTACTTTATGAGCTTTTCGTAGACGACTCAACAAATCAAGGCCACAAATAGTGTTTGAAGATATGCAGACAGATCAAGCATCTTGGTCAAACTACAGGTCCTTCCACAGAGAAACAGGGCTGGAGACTCGGGAGGGCCATAAGTCAGCAGCAGGCAGGCAGCTGTCAGAGGGAAAGGCTCTCTGCCTGGGAGGGGACAGCACATTGCAGAGAGAGGCACCGAATTTGGAAAGTTAAAAGGTCTTAACCCCTTTTCACTCTAAATTTCCCCATGCAGGTATCTGTAGCTATTGATTACATATAGGTACACATATCTACATATTTATATACGTGTGTGTGTATATGTAAACATCCTCGATAGATTTACTCTTAGGTAAATGAAGCTTTCTCTAGGGATTTGTGTCAAAAACAGAATTTCTGGGACACAGAGTATCATACATCTTCAACTTCAATAGGTGTTGCCAAATTACTCTCTGATATGGATTTCCCTAGTGGGTCAGTTGGTAAAGAATCCGCCTGCAAAGCAGGAGACCCAGGTTTGATCCCTGGGTCGGGAAGATCCCTTGAGAAGGGAATGGCTACCCACTCCAGTGTTCTTGCCTGGAGAATCCCGTGGACAGAGGAGCCTGGGGGGCTGCAGTCCGTGGGGGTCAAAAAAAGAGTCGGATGCGACTGAGCGACTAACACACACAAATGAAGGTTAAGCTTTAGGGCCACACTGTCCAATAAGAAAGCCGCTAGTCTCATGTGACTATCGACATTTGAATTAATTTAAATTAAATGAGATAATTAGTTAGCTTTTCACTTGCCCTAACCATCCATCAAGGCTCAGATTCCCCTGTGGCTAGTGGCCGCATGTTGGACAGTGCGGGGGGCACTTCCATCATTGCAGAAAGTTCTGGGCAGTGCTGCTGCCAACCTCTCACCCAAGGGGCCCCTGGCAAGGCCTTGAGAAGGGCCCAGCCGTGTGATCACATACTTTTATGACAGGCAGAAGTCATCGGCTGTGATTTCCTTTCTTGTTCTAAATGATACTTCTGAAGCAGTTTTGTACCTCCTTTTGGATTTATAATTCTGTATTAAATTGCTCACATTTTGAAAGCTCAGATCTCACCACACTTGACTCTACCCTTGAGTCAATATAGGTCACATGACTCCAACGTCAGAAAGCCCACTCTGTTAGTCCAGCCTCAAAGCAAGCAGTCTTCATGATCCAAGGCATAGATGTGATTCCCAGAATGGATGGTTCCATTCCGCTACAAGGCAGAGTTAAGGTCAGCACTGCATTCAAAGCTTTGGAAAGGCTCTCTTTGAGACCCATACTCTCTCCAGAAATGGGATCTTAATTTGTTTGTTTTCTCCCCCCAGATGCCTTGAGGGAACTGTGACATTTTTTTTCAGTCCTAACGCTTATCTAGGAAGCCATTTGTAGGTGAACATTAAGCAACCAAGTCTCACCTTGTCCATGGCATTCCTTTGACACTGCTAACACGCCTTTTGATAGAAGAGGCTGCTCTAAGGGTCTCAAAGCAAATTCAAAAGAGCCTTTGCCAAATCAAAACCCATTCCTCGCTGTTAAAACTTTGAAAGTAAAGAAAATGCAGGCAGACTGGGTAATTGTAGAAGCAAATGAGTCCAATTCAAGGTAGTCAATCACGCCTTCTCAGAGAATGAGAAACGTCAGTTCCCATACCTCCTTGCCACGGCTGGCTCTTTCACAGCAGCTGAGTTTGATCCTTAGCTGTTGTCAGGGGTTAATAATTTTATAAAGTTTAATGTGACTCCTCAGTGGTTGATTTCACCATCAGGAGAGTTCTGACCTCATATCTTCATTTTTCCCTGATCAAAAGCACTAGCTATATCCTTCCTGAGTGTTGGGACGCATTTCAGTAGCCATGCTGGCAGCCGGAGAGGGAGTTAATAGACATCAGTCTGTGCTGCCTCCAAATACACACAGTGACATTGCTAATTTTTAGAAACTGTCTGGTAACCAGTCTCAGTTTTGAGTGCAGAATTTGCTGCTTTTCTTCTATGAATGCTGATATCCCGGGTGATCATCCTAAGCGTGGTACTTACGACTGTGGTCCCGCACGTACTGGATGAGCTCACATGTCTGCAGTTCAAGAAATAAAACAGAATGAATTAACCGACAGACTCCAGGTCCTGCAAGTGGAGAAATAAGTAAATGTCACGGGACGCTCGCGCTCTGTTGGAGCCCGCAGATACGTACAGAGAATGAAGGCAGTCCTCTGGCCCCTTTCACACCCTGGGGAAACAAAAGAGTGTGGCTTCAGGGTTTTGGAAGCACATCGCAGGAGCCAGAAAATGCATCGACATTACTCTAAGAAAAAGACAGCTTCTTAACCTTTTTCTTCTCACTAAGCGGGAGGAAAAAACTCCCTGTAGGATACGCATCGCCAGATTAACTATAACATTCTAAGGGGAGGAAACTGCACGAAGTGACCCTCCAGGGGCCACTGTCCTCCTGCTGTATCTCTGGACGATAAGGGTCGTCCAGAAGATGAAGACGGAGCTGGCAATGGGGCACTGGCCCCAGAGCTTTGGAGCAGATCCTGGGGCTAGAGCTAGGTAAGGCTGAGCCATCCCCTGTGCCCACCTCCTTAACTCAGCGGTATCGAGTTCCCCAAACGTTTTGCCTTGGCCACTGGGCAGCCGCTGAGCAGAGCCTGAATCTGTGCCCATCATCGGCTGGATGACAAAGGGACTAGACAGGCCAAATGTCTGAAAGGTAATCGGCACTGTCTTCCAAAAATGAATATATATATATATATATTTGTATATATATATATATATATATGGCATATATATGTATATGATATGATCATATATATATACACATATATATATGTACATATCTGTCTATCTGGGCAGGGGATAGAAAGAATAAAGTGGAATTATTTTGTATTTCATCTGTTCAGTCTCAAGTTGGAACGGGAAGAGTCTGGCTGAGCTCAAAGAGACAGGGAAAAATGTGATGGCGCCCCACCCAAACTCCTCAAGAAAATAAGCTCCATGTGAATGCACTGTTGGTAACTTACTCACTATTTGTTAATTTCCTCTCCCTTTCTTTCATTCACTGATCACTGACTGTGAGAAAAAGGCAAGGATTGGTCAGATAAACAAAATTCACTGATCATTGAGAAACCTCATTCTAGATGAAGTAAGAAATCTCTTTTGGCTTCCTTCCTCGGTTCCCCCACCACCTGAGAAATGGCAACTGCTATTTAATCTGCATTTTTTCCCCCCTCCTCTCCCTGAGGACGCTGAAGGTGGAAGAGTGGTGGAAATCACTGCCAAGCCGCAAACTCAGAAAGCATACACGTTTGGATAATGACGGCTTCGGGCACTGACTTTTTATCTGGAAAAGGAGTTGATGTGATTGACGGGTTCTTGATTTACCTTGCGTCCAGGAGGTCCCAGCTCCCCAGGGGATCCTGGTTCTCCGGGAAGCCCAGCAGATACCTTAAAGCAGAATTTATTTACCTTAAAATTATATATATATATGTTTGTGTGCTATGTGGGGGTTTAACATTTCAAAAGCAATACACTTTCCATTTAGAAAACAGATTCCCAAAAAGCACACAGAAGGAAAAACATCCTCAGCAACCTCTTCTCCCCAAGATAATACTTGCTGACATTTTGTTGTTTCTTATTCTAGTCTTTTACTTATTTATCCTTTTGGTGTTAATCTATACATATATCTTTATATATATATTTAGATTAAAATCATGGTCTTTATTTTTAATTCTGAAGAGTGTTTTTTAAAAGCAATTTTACGTTCAGAAAACAAATTAAGAAGTTACAGACATTTCCTTGATCCTACACACTCCTAGATGCCCCATTATATCTTGATCCTACACACTCCTAGATGCCCCATTACTAGCATCCCCCACTGGAGTGGTACATTTGCTACAACTGATGACCCTACATTGACATCATAATTGCCCAAAGTTCATAGTTTCCATTAGAGTTCATATCTGGTATTTTACATCCCATCTTAATATATTTATATACTTTTTATTGCTGCCTTTTAAACTAAACATGTATTTCTGGACATTCTCATATAACTAAGCATTCTTTCACAAAAATCGCCTTTCGTGGCTGCCATGCTGCTGTGGCTGCTGCTTCGCTTCAGTCGTGTCTGACTGTGCGACCCCATGGACGGCAGCCCATCCGGCTCCTCTGTCCCTGGGATTCTCCGGGCAAGAACACTGGAGTGGCTTGCCATTGCCTTCTCCATCACGGCTGCCATAGTAGTCTATTTAATGAATATACTATGATTTATTTAATCAGTCCCTTATTGTTGGCATTTAAGTTTGCTGTTGTTGCAATAAGCATGCCACTATAAAGTCATATGTGCAATTCTGATTATTTCCTTAAGAAAGATTGCTAGAACTTGCTGGGTCAAAGGAGAAACTTTTATCTAAAAAATGAATTTTTATCTCAATTTATCTGAATTTAGTAGGTGACTAACCTAACAAACACATGAAAACAACAACAACAACAAAACTCAGAAAAGCAAAAATTTAAATATAAAAACCCTTGAAAGAACCACCAGAAAGCATAGAACAGCTGGCTGGAAATATCTGTAGTAAAATGGGGAACAGCAGCAGCAAATAAAAACAACAGTTGCCAAAACAATACTTACTTTGTGTGTGTGCATTCAATAATATAATTTTTCATAAAGAAAGCTAGCATGTAGTTTAAAAAATCAGGACAGTATTTCTCTGCTCATTCATAATGTCATCAGGTGTACAAGCTTCGTGAGAGTGAAAAACAAGGTTGTTTAAAATCAACTTAATCTGTAAAAGCATTGCCTATGAAATGGTGAATAATACTAGGTGGCCTTTGTGTCTGCCAGGGATATGCACAGCACGCTGGGTTGAGTGAAAAGGCAAAACAAAGTGCAACCTTATTATTTTATTTAGAAGACACAGATTAACCTCCAGGGGAAAAAAAGGTGCATCGGACATAAGTGTTTACTTTTGTTCCCTCCAGTGTTTCACCAAAATAATACTAAACAGACTTTTTTTTTTAAGACAAAAAATAACAAACATGGGGGGGAATGAGAAATGAGACAACAGCCTTCAAACTGAGAAGCGTTAAACGACTTAGAGCTGAAAAAGCTGAAGCCTAGGCCAGCAGCAGGGAAAGCTAAGGGGCTGGGTGTTTTATGATGCATTCTCAGAAAGTACCTCTAGAGGTGGGGGTGAAGGAGGGAGGGCAAATAAGGCAGCTTGGTTGGGGAATCCCCGAGCTTCCTTCCGTTCTAACAGTTGAGTCGAATGTCCCTTCCTTCTCTTTAATGACAAAGGTAAAACTGAGATGGTTACACCCCCGGAAACCCAGGCAGAACTGAAGGCTGTTGGTACTGTCCAGAAAACAAGGCAATCAAGTGAAGCGGTGGAGTAGTTGTGAGACCCCAAGAAAGCTGGGGCTCCCAGAAAGGTGGCAGCCAGACCTTCACAAAAAATTGAAAGGATCTTTTCAGGGGAATCTGACTAGACAGAGAAGAAAGACCCCAAGATGCTGATCTCAGATGTTTGCTAAGTAGCAACTCAGTCAGATCACTCTTCAGGGAAACTTGTAGTCCACAAGCCCCATTCATTTCCTTGGGGCTTCCAGGTAGATTTTGCACCCTCAGCTCTTCAACAGAGAGACGCGTGAGCCACAGAGAGTAGGGCAGAAAAAAAACACTGCCGGAAACAGGCTATGTTGGGCAAAGGAGACTTCAAAAGTACTAATTCATATCCTCAGAGAGATGGGATGTTTCAACCATGAAACAAAAATAGGATAGTTTAAAAAAGAATATTAAGGCAGCAAAAAAAAAAAACAAAAACAGTGCTTGAAAATTAAAATGTGAGAAAAGCGTTGTAAGATAAAGTCAAAGAAATCTCCCAGAAAGTAGACCAACAAGACAGCTTTTAGAGTAATAGGAGCTACATGGCAGACAAGTTGCCAGTTTTTCATACTAAATCTTGTGAAATTAGTTGACTTTCTAAACCAGTGGTCCGTAACTGGGGGGAAGTCTGTGTCCCTCAGCCCTGACTCCTGTGGGGACATCTGACAATGTCTGGAGATATTTTTGGCTGTCATGATTGAGGGGCGGGGCGGAGAGGGGGTGATACCAGGGGCCCTGCTAAACACCCTGCAATGCAAGGAACAACCCCCACAACGGTTATCCAGCCAAAAACGTCAGTGGTGCTGTGGCTGAGGAACCCTGCCTTGAAGGATGTGCACGTGTAAAGTTGATAAAAAGTATAAATACAAACATACCTTTATACCCCAAGGAAGGCAGGTTAAAAATTATGGCAGATTAAAAAAAACCAAAAAACAAAAAAAACCCGAATGCTTCAATTGGGGTGAAAAAGGTAAAGATTTAGAAAACGTAAACTAGGAATGTAATCATTCCAAGAGAACTAAAGAGATACTCAGAGCTTTATTACCAAAACCCTCCAACGAAAACTTGGAAGTTTTTCAGTGTCTAAACTTCAAACTCAAAAATACAAGTTGTAGAAAAAGGCAGCTTGGCAGGTGAAATAAACAAGTTGAAGATAGTGATAAATTGTCTAACGTGGGAAAAAAAATGAAGTAACCAAAGGCCAAGAGAAAAAGATTATATATTCCCCATCAGCTTTATTATTATTATTTTTTTAGTGATGAATATGTCACTGGGTACTAAGAGAACCCAAGAAACTGCTGGCCATGTTTGCGTGCCTCCAGTGTTCAAGGGTAAACTACCTCATTAACACATCGAGGGAAAAGATCCAGATGTATTTCAATGCAGATGACATCTGGATTAATTTGAAGCTCTTTTCCAATTATCTTTCTTTTATCAGTCTCATTTTTTTTCTTTTGAGAGCAAAAATGTTAAGGGACAGTCAACCAAAAACATATATAAGAAAAAGAATTACAGCCAGGAAACAGGCCTCTTGGGAAAAGCAGGATGGAGGGAAAGAAGCTTCTTTACTTCCTACCCCCGCCTAAAGCCCTCATGAATAGTCTCTTCGCATACAGGTTTCGCTATACTTTGTAGGAGAAAACAGATCAGGGTCCAACTATGGTGACAAAACCGAAAAGCCGCCTCAAGTAACAGCTTTTTTTTTCATCAGACTTTGTGCTTTTCTTTTCCAGAAATTGACCTGGTATCAAGATCTATTTACCTGATCAGAGTTGTTCCGATGAAAAGAGATGAAGTCTCAGGAGATGACTGTCATAAGATTGTGTCTTTTATAAAGCGACCATCTCACTTTTGCAACGTATGGTAAATACAGTCAGCAAAGGCGAAACCCACTGTTAGACCGCGAGAACCAGAGGCAAGCTTGAGCTGCGGACGCTGCTGAGGGTACGGGGGATGGGTGGTTATTCTGAGTGGTCCAAAGCTTCAGGCACCATCTTACATGATAAATGAAAACTTGCTCAGAGAGCTCAAGAGGCACTTTCCTGAACTAAATTGGGAGAGGATCACCTCCTTAAAGTAGTTAGACGAGATCTTAGCAAGGGAGACAAGATGCCAGTGCCTTACATGAGGTCTGCTGAGGGGCTAGGATTAAATGGGTCATATTTGGTGCTGCAAACACTGTTTTGGACCACAAGGATTCCTTAAGAAAAAAAAAATGCACAGCTTATTTCCAGTGTGAAGAATGGTACCTTATCAGTCAGATCAGATGAGCCTGGTCACTAAGAGCCAATAGTTCATTGCCTTATTGCTGGCAAAGAAGGAGCCAAATATCCATTTTCCTGCCCCAAGTTTATCTTAACAAAAGATAAACCACACATTTTACAAGCTTTTGGGACCAAGTGACGACTCAAACGACTCTAAGAGCCTGAGAAAGGACTTCCCATGGTAGTTGAGGTTGTGAGGCTTTTATGACCAACGAAACTCACCGTCTTGCCTCTAGCGCCCTTGGATCCAGCTTGTCCTGGGCCACCAGGGTCCCCAACCTCACCCTACATAAGTTCAGAAAAATAAAACAAAGTGGTTAGTAAAACCAAAGAGGTATAGCTCAGTGTGTTTTTATACCGGTTCCCACATGAAGGCGTTTTCACACGTATGTTTCTCTTTCATAGCCTTCTGCAAAGTGTCTTTCCCTGATAACCCCGTCTCCTGATTCTCAGCGCGCCCCCCTGGAGCCTCACTGTTCTGTCCCTCTGTCTCTCCAGATGGAGACGTGGACTGGGCTTTCTGCTTTGTCCTCTGATCCTATCACAGGAGCTGGCATTTACTGAGCGCAGTCAGTGTCTCCAGTCGGAGTAGAAGCCTTAAGGTAGAGGACGGCATGGCTAAACTTATTACCTGAAGGTGACTTACAAACACATTAGGAGAACTGAGGCAAGCGAGATCAGGTAATTTTGTTTTTTCTCACATTTTACTTCCCTTTGAGCAAAGAAGAAAATACATATGGTAGAGGGGGAGGAGGACACGTGAGGAGAAAAATATGGATGATTTCTTCCTTGTGAATTAAAAAGCTAGAAATAAAAGATTATTTTTAAAAGCCTGCTTCTTTCTTTTCCCCTTGCTCCGTAAAGGTTTCTTTTTGTTCATTTATAATTAATTTTCCTTCTGTTGTCCTAAAACACATTTCACAAACCCAGGAGCATCTCTGATCTCTAGTTAGCATGAAGTACACAGTACCTTAGGTCCGATTTCTCCAGGGAATCCTTCTTGCCCCTATAATTGAGAAAATGAATATATGCACATATCACTGGCATAGGTTTATACTGACTTTAATTTTGCCTGCTGCCTTATTTATTTTAAATGCCTCTGAACCAAGAAAGGGCCAAAATAAACTGTATTGTACGGTCTGAGACACTAACTCCAGTCTCTAAATTAAACTATTGACTGGTCTCAAAAACATTACGACATCTAAGATCTCAAAACATCTCAAAACCTCACGACGACCTAAGTTCAATGGGTAAAACGTACACCTTAGCTCTCCTTCAAATGTAGACACTCAACAGGAGAGCTGGTGATCTGACCATGTGTTTCTGAAACAGTCTTCTTAAACTGGATTTCAACTTTGAGGGAAAGACTGGGGACGCCTGCAGACTAAATTTGATCGTTTGTTTTGTGGTACTCTGCCTTACTTTGGCCATAGGATACAGTTGTAAATGTATGATAATCCTAACTTGATGAAAAAACATATTTTATTTAAGATAATGTTTGTTTTCTGATCATTAAAAGTAATATCTCCTCAAATATATTTAAAATAATAAAAAGACAGAAGAAAATTCACCCAAATTTCACTTCCTAGAACCATTACTATAAATATTTTGCCATATTTTATTTAATCTTTTAAAAATGCATTTTAGCGCAGTTAGGATACATTTTTTTTTCTTATTACCTTTTGATTTTTACTTGGCATTGTCACCTAAGTTCTATATATTATGCCTAAAAACATTCACATTCATTTTAAAGAGTGGCTAATATTTCAGTGGCTTTGCTAGTGGCTCAGATAGTAAAGAATCTGCCTGCAATGCGAGACTCGGGTTTGATCCCTGGGTCAGGAAGATCCCCTAGAGAAGGGAATGGCTACTCACTCCAGTATTCTTGACTGGAGAACCCCATGGACAGAGGAGCCTGGAGGGTCACAGTTCACGGGGTTGCAGCTGAGCTTAGTCGCAGCTCAGCAACTAGCACTCTCACTATTCCAGGGCTGCTGCTGCTGCTAAGTCGCTGCTGTGTCGTGTCCAACTCTGTGCGACCCCAGAGACGGCAGCCCCCCAGGCTCCCCCAGCCCTGGGGTTCTCCAGGCAAGATCAGCTACTTAATAGTTCCACTTTTACCAAATACTAAGGCTACTTTCAATGAAAAGTTCACTGGAAATCCTTCATTCATTAGGGTTTCTTAAAAAGAAATTTTAGCTTTTGGGGGTTTGTTTATCCTTCTAGACAGCCTCTTACATCATTCTCATTGGGATTTCACTTGAAATTACATGGATCCTTATAATACTTTAGACTTTTCAACAAGCACTTGGTATGTCTCCAACTATTGAAACTTTATATCCCAGTAATTTTTGTTATGGAGAAGGCAATGGCGACCCATTCCGGTACTCTTGCCTGGAAAATCCCCTGGGCAGAGGAGCCTGTTATGGGTCTTGAATATTTTTGTAGAAAGGATATTCTTAACTATATTATGTTTTTATGGATGTTACTATGATTTCTAAGTGGTTATTTTTGGTATATAGCAATCACTGCTTTTGGTAAAGTTATCTGTCTTACTTCCAGCACTTAAGTATTCAGTGACAATGTTAAGTTATAATTCTGATGTAAAGTTATGAGCTTTAATTTTAAAATTACTGCTCGGCCCATTGCATTTGGAAAGGCCCTGTAGAACTTCTTACAAATGGTTAGAGTAAACATATTCAGAGGACATATTTTGGAATATGTCTATAGTCTCCCTCAGGCTCTAGATTAGATGAAGTGTTCAGGCTGGAACCAGTCAGCCCCTGAATGCACTTCTCTGCAAAGAACTGAAAATTAATTCGAGTTTCAATTGTTGCATGCCCCTTAAACTATCAGGTTTTTCCTACCATATTCTCCATAAGATATCATCAAATAAATTATCAAAATCTATCTCCAAAGTTCTAAGACGACCTTATTCACTCCTTTTTTTCTCTTCAATGTGGCAAAAAAAAAAAAAAAAAGCAACAACAAAATTGAAAGTGACCACTCTCAGTCAGCATGTCTCACCTTCGCTCCTTTACTTCCAACACTCCCATAGCCTGGGCTGCCATCATCACCCTGTAAGAAGAAGCAAGTATTTACACACATCCCCAGCTGCAGATGGAGACAGGCTTCTTCACAAGAGAACTAGCTAGCCAGTTTTTTGTTTTGCTCAGGAAAAATTAAGCAGCAGGTTTCTCCCTCGGGGACAGACCACTGACACAGCGGCACTAAACAGAACTCTTAAGAGCAAATGCAGACCAGGCACGGTCACTTAATCTCACTGGTCTCATCATAAGGGAAAAATAATAATTACACCGGCTCATCGTGTTCCGAGAATGAGATGAGAAAATTTCAGGTGTATAATGATCTTAATAAAAGAGGGTAAAAGTGTTATCTCTCCTGGATAACATTTGTATTTATACAGAGATATGCCTTATATCTGAAGCATTCCTGTTTGCTGGATAAACGAAAGACCTCCTAAGTGTCTGGGTATTGGCCGCTGCTGGATCCTTGCACAGGCCTTAGTGAGAAGCCCCTAGCATGGGTGGAAGGGTGGACTGGGTTTCCCATGAAGGGGTTTGGATGAGACGAAAAAGTGGAAGCAGGTTGGAGGATGTCAATCACAGGCTTTGTCCTTTTTGTCATTTGGCTTTAACAGCACCCTTGCCCAGGATGCTTGGTACCTGGGAAGTTGTCACTTTGGAAAAGCTGGCCAAGACGAAGATGAAATCTCAATTTCTAGAAAGTTCTACAGCTAGATTGGGATGTTATCTTCATCACACTCTTTAGAGAACCACTCTAAAGACTTTAGAGACTCATAGTAAGAAAAAGTGAAGGGCCCTTCTTCTCACATCAAGAGATATCTATTGAGCTAAAAAGAGTCCAAGAGCCAGATCAAGAGTAGGAATAAAATGCAAACCGGCAAGCCTCGAGGACCCCGAAGGCCAATGGCTCCCTTTATCCCCAGATCGCCAGGTTCTCCCTGTCAAACAGAAAAATGACATGTGTCTTTATTAGGTTGCTTTTGTAAAGGGACATTAGGAATGATGGAACGAAGACAAGAATTTTCAATTGCATCCATGACCATGGGTTTGTGGCTGGGACTGAGTTTGTAAGCAATTCAAGAGGCACTGCTGGTGGTGAGTGAAGTCTCCTCCATTGATAAATGAAGCCCTGGCAAGTCTGAGATACTGTTTGGTACAAGTTGCCATCTTAGCAACTCGGGGCCATGAGCCGCACCCTTGGAAATGTCTTACCATGAGTCAAGGAGGCTCTGGACGGTTTGAAAAATGAACAAAGCTGTTCTCTGTGAGGAGCCATACAAATGATCTGGATGCTGCAGAAACAACTGACTTATTAATCGAGTTTTAATCAAGATAACCAAGTTAGCATGACATGACTGGCAACACTTTCTGACTTCTGACTAGTAGCACGTCTACAGTGGGTTATAAATCAGTCTCAGCCTCACACTGAGGAAATACAGTTACTTGGGAAAGTTAACATAGGTTTACAAAAGAAGCTTAACTCCTTTTTGTTAAAAAAAAAAAAAAGCTTTTAAAATCTCAATTTTAAATTTACAGAAATGTTGTGAAGGCAGAATAAAGGGTTTCTATACACACCACATCTAGCCTCCCCTATTGTTAACTTCACATTAGTTACATTCATAGGGAATATTTGTCACAACAAACCCATGCCTATTAAATCATTCTTATTAACTAAAAGGAAAGGAAATTTCGTTGCACAGTCATGTCTGACTCTGCGATTCCATGGACTGTAGCCCGCCAGGCTCCTCTGTCCATGGGATTCTCCAGGCAAGAAGTCTGGAGTGGGTTGCCATTCCCTTCTCCAAGGGATCTTCCTGACCCAGGGATCGAACCTGGGTATCCTGCATTGCAGGCAGATTCTTTACCAACTGAGCTACTAGGGAAGCCCCAAGTCCATACTTTATTCATATTCCATTAGTTTTTACCACCAAATCTCCTTTTCCAGTCCCAGCATCCCATGTCTCTGTAGGTTTCTCTAGATGGGGGCGGTTTATCTGATTTTCTGGTTTCTGATGATTTGACAGTTTTGAGGAGTACTGATCATGTATTTTGCAGAATGTCCCTCAATTGGAGTTTGATGTTTTTGTCATGATTATGCAATGTTTTATGAGTTTGGGGAGAAAAGACCTATACTGAGAGAAAGTGAAGGGTCCTTCTTCTCACATCCACAGCGTATCCTATCAACGTGGCTAACACTATTGACCTTGGCCATCTGGCTGAGGAAGTCTTGGCTAAGTTTCTCCACTGTCTCGTTATTCTCCTTTCCCTTTCTAAGAGAGCAGAAGTGTGCACAGCCCACACTGAAGGAGTGGTTAACTCATTGTTAAGATTAGAAAGACCACACAGTACATGTGAGGGGTCCAAATGGGCCAATGTCCACCAACACTGAGCCCTGGAGAGGCGCAGAGACCTGGGCTCCACAGAAGGGTGGCAGGAGACCCCCTGCCTTGCAGACTTTCTTCCAGGGCAGTGGCCCCCAAAGTGCGCCCTGCAAGCCCCCTGCCTCCCGTATACCTAGGGTCCACATGCCAAAGGAAATTCCTGGATCCTCTGGTGGTGGAGCCCAGGGATATGCCTTTATAAGTAAGCTTCTCTGCTGATTCTCACTCACACTGAAGGGAGGCCATCTGCTTGAAGACGGGGAAACAAAGGAAGCCATGAGGCTTGTTCAAGATCACTCTGTTACTGGCCACAGCCAGACACCGAGCCTGGGATAAATTGCTGGGTTGCTTACTCCCCTGGGAACCTGAGCTTAATGGGATAAGACAGGAGTAAGTGTCTGGGGCTCATCTCAGACTTGGAGAACTCGATCCATCTTGAGGTTCTCAAAGGGTTTGGGTTGGCATTGAGGGCACTTGCCTCCCAAATTCTTGCCCCTCCCATTCAAAAATCTCTCTTACNTTCTGACTTCTGACTAGTAGCACGTCTACAGTGGGTTATAAATCAGTCTCAGCCTCACACTGAGGAAATACAGTTACTTGGGAAAGTTAACATAGGTTTACAAAAGAAGCTTAACTCCTTTTTGTTAAAAAAAAAAAAAAGCTTTTAAAATCTCAATTTTAAATTTACAGAAATGTTGTGAAGGCAGAATAAAGGGTTTCTATACACACCACATCTAGCCTCCCCTATTGTTAACTTCACATTAGTTACATTCATAGGGAATATTTGTCACAATAAACCCATGCCTATTAAATCATTCTTATTAACTAAAAGGAAAGGAAATTTCGTTGCACAGTCATGTCTGACTCTGCGATTCCATGGACTGTAGCCCGCCAGGCTCCTCTGTCCATGGGATTCTCCAGGCAAGAAGTCTGGAGTGGGTTGCCATTCCCTTCTCCAAGGGATCTTCCTGACCCAGGGATCGAACCTGGGTATCCTGCATTGCAGGCAGATTCTTTACCAACTGAGCTACTAGGGAAGCCCCAAGTCCATACTTTATTCATATTCCATTAGTTTTTACCACCAAATCTCCTTTTCCAGTCCCAGCATCCCATGTCTCTGTAGGTTTCTCTAGATGGGGGCGGTTTATCTGATTTTCTGGTTTCTGATGATTTGACAGTTTTGAGGAGTACTGATCATGTATTTTGCAGAATGTCCCTCAATTGGAGTTTGATGTTTTTGTCATGATTATGCAATGTTTTATGAGTTTGGGGAGAAAAGACCTATACTGAGAGAAAGTGAAGGGTCCTTCTTCTCACATCCACAGCGTATCCTATCAACGTGGCTAACACTATTGACCTTGGCCATCTGGCTGAGGAAGTCTTGGCTAAGTTTCTCCACTGTCTCGTTATTCTCCTTTCCCTTTCTAAGAGAGCAGAAGTGTGCACAGCCCACACTGAAGGAGTGGTTAACTCATTGTTAAGATTAGAAAGACCACACAGTACATGTGAGGGGTCCAAATGGGCCAATGTCCACCAACACTGAGCCCTGGAGAGGCGCAGAGACCTGGGCTCCACAGAAGGGTGGCAGGAGACCCCCTGCCTTGCAGACTTTCTTCCAGGGCAGTGGCCCCCAAAGTGCGCCCTGCAAGCCCCCTGCCTCCCGTATACCTAGGGTCCACATGCCAAAGGAAATTCCTGGATCCTCTGGTGGTGGAGCCCAGGGATATGCCTTTATAAGTAAGCTTCTCTGCTGATTCTCACTCACACTGAAGGGAGGCCATCTGCTTGAAGACGGGGAAACAAAGGAAGCCATGAGGCTTGTTCAAGATCACTCTGTTACTGGCCACAGCCAGACACCGAGCCTGGGATAAATTGCTGGGTTGCTTACTCCCCTGGGAACCTGAGCTTAATGGGATAAGACAGGAGTAAGTGTCTGGGGCTCATCTCAGACTTGGAGAACTCGATCCATCTTGAGGTTCTCAAAGGGTTTGGGTTGGCATTGAGGGCACTTGCCTCCCAAATTCTTGCCCCTCCCATTCAAAAATCTCTCTTACTAACAATGATATCCTTTGGCACAGCTACCCTGCTGCTATCTACCTCCTTGCACATCCCTGCACTCTTACCTACATCCACTCTAGGCCCCTCCGTCTCTGTCTACCTCTGTCTTGGTCACTTCCGTCGCACCCTAGGAGTGCCTTCATCTCGCACGCAAACCTTCCCTATACGCCCATGATGTCTGCACACATGCATCCTCACTGTAGGACAAACAGTTCTTCCAGAGACACCACTTCCCCTGCAGCCCTCTCCAGGGCCAGAAGGCCCCATTGCATCTGTTCCAAACTTTCCTTTCCAGGCCGTTATTGCTATGCCACATCGCTAGTAATCCCTTTCGGAGCCGATTATCGTTGTCACCGATGGATCTCATTTCCTCCTGCGAGCAGCTGTCTTTGGGACCCTTAGCTGCTGGCTCCATCATGTCTGCCTTGCTGAGGTCTCCATCCCATACACGCTGTTCAGCCCTTTGCAGCTGGCCAGCTGCTGCATTTTGGAATCTATTCCTTGCTGCATCTTGGCCAGTCCTTTCCTCCTTCCCTACTTGATGCCAGCTGAGGCTCCCAGCTTCTCCAAGACCCTCCTTCTCAGCATCCAATGTGCTTCTTCCCCCTCCTTTCCAATGATTCCTTTTCTGCCTCCTCTTACCCTTCTTACAAAGAGTCGTCACCAGGAGCATTTTCTAAATTCCAGTGAATCTGAAACCTGCATCTTCAATCAGTCTTAGACTCTCTGCTCCACCCACAGACCAAGGGGTTTCCCTCACCCTTTTGTGCACTCTGCCTTTCCCACTTCTGTGATGGGGTTCCCACTCAAGTTGGGGGCCCAGAGTCATTCAGCCCTCTCCTCTGTGTCCCAGTCCCCTCCTGGGGGAGCTCCATAGGCCCCTTGTGAGTCCCTCTGGGCCCCACCCTGTGAGGTCACCCCATCACGCTTGTCTTGGAGCCTGTGACGGGCCAGCACTCCTCCTAGCTTACAATCTCTCCGTCTTCAAAATATTCCCACACTGAGTTGCCTGTTTAGAAGCTTCCAAACCTGACTGTGTTCACACGTGCTGATGGCAACCTGTAAGCAACACTGTGCTGGCTGCCTAGTCAAGTCGGTCACCGCAGACTTCCCTGCCCTCTGTGATCCCCTAGGAGGATAACTTTCACCCCCAAACACTTGCTCGTGGCGTTTTTCCAGTCTTGTGTGTTCCTTGACTTATTTCTTCAATATTTGTTGAAGAAATATTATTTCTTCAGTATTTATTTCTCCAACATTTATTTCTTCGATATTTCATCAATCGATTTCCCCTGCCCTTTCTCACGCCTTGCCAAACACTACTTATCTTCCGAAGTCTACTCAAAATCTACATCCTTATGATGCCTCTTTTCCCAGTCTGGAAATACTTCTATGAAGACTGTGTTTAAACGTCTAGTTCCATCCCCTATCCCTATGTCATAGGTTCTTGCTCTTATCATCTGATTTTCTCTGCTCCTGGCCGTGCCGGGTCTTCTTGGCTCCCTGGCGATTCCCTAGCTGCAGCGAGGCAGCGGCTCCTCTTGCTGGGAAGCCCGGCTCTGGGCGTGGGGGCTCCGTAGCGCGGCTCCCGGCTCTAGAGCGCGGGCTCAGCAGGCGTGCGGCCCGGGCTTGGTTGCTCCGTGCTGTGTAGGCTCTCCCTGGGTCAGGGGTGGAACCCGTGGCTCCCGCATTGGCAGGTGGATTCTTCTTCACCTCTGAGCCATCATAGATTCCTGTCTTGAACATTCTCTCAATTTTGTGGGGTTGATTCTATGTCAATGTTTATCACCTCACAACCCAGAAATTCTTTCATTAAACAGATATTTTCGAAGTGCTTATGACATGCCAGGTACTAGTCAAAGCTCTGGGGATGCATCAGTGAGCAAAACAAAGGCCTCTGCCCTTTCGGAGCTGACGTCCGTCCAGCTGAGGGCCAGCACAGTGACTTTCTCTTTAAAGGTATTCAGCAAATGTTCGTATGAATGGAGGATAGAAATGAAAGAAGAGAAGGACGGGGTGTGGGTGGAGGAAGGAGGCAGGGCTGTCCTAGAAGGGTCCCCCTGCCCTGAGATGCTCAGATTGGGTGGAGCCCCTCATGAGCTGCGGCTGAGCTGGATTCCCTGACCTCATCTGGGTCCACACCCATGTCCTTAGATGTTGCTGGCTCTCTAAGAATCAAGCCAGGGTAGAGGGGCAATGCGATATGTTCTCTTCTGTGTTGAAAGGGCTTTGGCTAATATAACCAGACACATTTCCCTTGAGAAGAAAACCTCAGCTTTCATGGGTATAAAGAATGTGACCTACTTTATTTCCTTGGCTTCCCAAACGGCCTTGACTCCCTGCCTCTCCTGCTGGTCCTGGAAGCCCCTGAAATAAAAGAAAGATTGCAAATATAGCAGAACATGAAACAACTTTCCTTGAAACCCTCTGTATCTCTTCTAAGAGGAAAATGAACCACAGATGGAGAAAGAGTTGTGGCTTTATTGACTCCCGCTCTGGAAAAAAGTACCACAACTGTCAAATGAAGACTAGGAAACAAAAGAAAATTAATAAAGTAATTCAGACCAGATGTTGCCTAAGTGACTGTGTTTCCCGGGAGTCTTCTCTTCCAAAGAGACTTGGGGTTCTCACTGTTTTGCTTTTAGAGCAGATGTCTGACATTTGAAGAAGGCATTCCAGATGACATTTGCCTATTCTTCCTCGTTCCTTGTTTTGAAAAAGTGTGTTGTTGTTGTTAAGGTAAATTTATCTTTGTCTGCAAATAATATGATTAGTACAATAGAAAGCTCAAGAAACTTTACTAAAAATAATTAACACTCATAAGACATGTTCAGGTGGTACAAGATAAACATTCTGACATTTTTTCCTCTTGAAAAAATCAGAAGAGTAAACCTAAATAAACTTCCATTTACCGATAAGAGAAAAAAACTGCAAAATACTCAGGATAAATTTAACAAGAAAGATAAAAGATCTACATAAATAAAGTTTTAAGATTTTATTGACAAACATAATAGCAAAACAAATAAGCATACTATGTGTCAATATGGAGAATCTATTTGATGTGATAGACGTCTCTCCAGTATTCTAGAAAGCATGCATGATTTCTTTTTTAAAAATTAATTTATTTATTTTAATTGGAGGATAATTACTTTACAATATTGTGGTGGTTTTTGCCATGCATTGGCATGAATCACCCATGGGTGCACATGTGCCCCTATCCTGAACCCCCCTCCCCTCTCCCTCCCCACCCCATCCCTCAGGGCTGTCCCAGTGCGCTGGCTTTGAGGGCCCTGCTTCATGCATTGAATTTGCCCTGCTCATCCGTTTTACATATGGTAATATACATGCTTCAATGCTATTCTCTCCAATCATCCCACCCTCGCCTTCTCCCACTGAGTCCAAAAGCCTGTTCTTTGCATCTGTGTCTCTTTTGCTGCCTTGCATATAGGGTCATCATTACTGTCACTCTAAATTCCATATATAAGCATTAATATACTGTTTTTGTTGTTTTCTTTCTGAATTACCTCACTCTGTATAATAGGCTCCAGTTTCATCCACCTCATTAGAACTGACTCAAATGTGTTCTTTTTTGCAGGTGAGTGATATTCCATTGCGTATCTGTACCACAGCTTGCTTACCCATTTGTCCGCTGATGGACATCTAGGTTGCTTCCATGTCCTAGCTATCATAAACAGTGAGCATTGAGGTACTCGTGTCTCTTTCAATTCTGGTTTCCTCGGTGTGTATGCCCAGCAGAGGAATTGCAGGGTCATATGGCAGTTCTCTTTCCAGTTTTGTAAGGAAGCTCCACACTGTTCTCCATAGTGGCTGTACTAGTTTGCATTCCCACCAACAGTGTAAGAGAAATATATAATGGAGAAAAAGAAAATCTCTTTAACAAATGGTGCTGGGAAAACTGGTCAACTATGTGTAAAAGGATGAAGCTAGAACACTAACATCGTACACAAAAATAAGCTCAAAATGGATTAAAGATCTAAATGTAAGACCAGAAACTATAAAACTCTTAGAGGNGGTACTCGTGTCTCTTTCAATTCTGGTTTCCTCGGTGTGTATGCCCAGCAGAGGAATTGCAGGGTCATATGGCAGTTCTCTTTCCAGTTTTGTAAGGAAGCTCCACACTGTTCTCCATAGTGGCTGTACTAGTTTGCATTCCCACCAACAGTGTAAGAGAAATATATAATGGAGAAAAAGAAAATCTCTTTAACAAATGGTGCTGGGAAAACTGGTCAACCATGTGTAAAAGGATGAAGCTAGAACACTAACATCGTACACAAAAATAAGCTCAAAATGGATTAAAGATCTAAATGTAAGACCAGAAACTATAAAACTCTTAGAGGAAAATATAGGTAGAACACTCTCTGACATAAATCACAGCAAGATCCTTTATGATCCACCTCCCAGTGTAATGGGAAAATATCCAAAAATAAACAAACGGGATCTAGTTAAACTTAGAAACTTTTGCACAATGAAGGAAACTAGGTGAACAACATCTAGTTGTTAAGGTGAAAAGAGAAAATGACAGCAAATGCAGCAACCGACAAGGGACTAATCTCCAAAATATACAAGCAGCTCATGCAGCTCAGTACCAGAAAAACGAACAACTCAGTCAAGGGGTGGGCCAAAGAACTGAGCAGACGTTCTCCAAAGAAGACGTACAGATGGCTAACAAACACATGAAAAGATGCTCCACATCACTTATTATTAAAGAAATGCAAATCAAAACCATAATGGGGTATCACCTCATGCCGGTCAGAATGACTGCCATCAAAAAGTCCTCAAACAATAAAGGCTGGAGAGGGTGTGGATAAAGGCACACTTTGTCAGAACAGCTTTAGAGCGAAACATTCAAAGATCCCACCTCAGAGCAGCCCAACTGCCTTCCTATGTTATTGACACTTGGGAATTGAACTTTTCCTTGGGGATTTCCAAACATATGGCAGCAGAAATCTCTTTGGGTTAAACTTTTTACAGGTACTTGTAAATAACCCAAACACCAGCGAATTGAAGTCATTTTCCCATTTTTTTCCATGGCTACTACAATTTAAAAATAAACAAACCAAATCTGTGTAATAAGCATGATACTTAATTTTGTTCAAGATGAAAAACTAACATTAAAGTTTCATCATTTAAAAAATTAAAGATTTGATAAGATGGACATAAAAAATTTCCTAATAGGAAAGACTGCTGAACAATGAATTCATTTCTAGGGAACACAGTAATAATTTTCCTACAACCCCAAAACAGGGAGAGTCTCGATTTCTTCACCCTCCGTGGCTCTTATTCATTTCCCTTCTAACTTTTACTTCCACTGTTGCATGGACTTCCCATGACCTGTGTGTTCAATCCAGTTGACTTTATAATGTTCTTATCTTATTCGAATTTAATACTTTGTTCTTTGAAGCTTTTCCATTAACTTCTGTAACACCCAGTTACCATGGTTCTCCTGTCTCTTCTCTGGTTCCTTCTCAGTCACCACTGAAGACTCCCTTTCTATTGGCCTCGTAAATCTCCATGTACCCAGGGCTCCTCTGACCTTATTATTGTTGTTTTTTTTTTTACTTCATCTGCTATTCCTGAGTGACAACCCCATAGGTTCACAAACCACTTCCGTAAAATGATCCTAAATATACGATTCTGGTCCAAACCACTCAACTGGCCAGCAGATTCATCTATTAAGATGCCTATTGGGTATTTCTGGAGGAGGAAATGGAAGTCCAGTATTCTTGCCTGGAAAATCCCATGGATGGGGGGTCCTTGGTGGGCTGCAGTCCATGGGGTTGCAAAGAGTTGGGAACAACTCAGCAACTAAACAATTGCGTATTTCATAAAAATTGATTACAGAGATAGTTATATTTACCACCAGTCACGCTCAGTCCTTTTCATAAGGGATGGTGCCACCCTGACTTCCCTTGAAACCCAGGTCAGGAACCTAAGAACCATCCTAAACCCCTCCCTCTGGACCATCTTTCAAAGCCATTCAGCCACAAGTCCTACAGATTCTATTTCCTTTCTCTGTCCTTCTCGCTTCCATTCCCAAGGCCATCACCTACTTTCAGGTCCTTCTTGAATTCTCGCCCCAATTCCCAGCTTCCCTAACTGTAGCCTGGCCTTGCTCTAATCCATTCTCCTTTCTTTCTCCGTTTTGATTTAAAACGTCAGGCTGATGATGCTCTCACTTTGTCTGAAATTCTGAATTCTAAGTAGGTTTCACAATGAGGCTGAAGGTCTTTATTGACATGTAAAATTCCTCAAAATGTGGCTATTGCATGCCTGGTGTCGTCAGCCACTCTAGGGTCATGCTCGTCAAACCATGTGAAATTCTCAAACTCTTCTGTTGTCTTACGGCTCCACACTTGGGCAAGGTGTTACTGTAGCCATTCCATTTTCTGCCTAGGGAGAGGTACAATCTCCCTTTCCTGAAAAATCTTACTTTTAGCATCACTTTTTCAGGAAGATCTGAATCCCCTGGATGAATTGGACCTCGTAATTGTCCCACAGATTCCTCTACTCTGTGTGTAGTTGTTCATTTATTTCTCTCATCCACTAGATGCCAGCCTGTACACTCCTTGAAGGAAGGGACATGTCTTATAGACTTTGTATTTCTGGAACTTAGTATTATACATAGAACCAATAGGTCCACCCATCCATGCCTCTATCTATCCATCCACTTATCCAAGAATGGTCCCCAAGAGGGATGAAATAGTGTGCCTACCTTGTTGGTTTTCCATATGAAATTTGTATGTATTTCACATGTACATGAAACATACTTCTAAAGTAGAGTTTTTATTTTTCCTTGACAATAGGGATATATTGGAAGTCTTATTTAAGAGCTCATTTTTGTGTGTGTTTCCCCTAGACATAAAGAGCTCTGTGAGACAAAGCAGACTTCTCAGAGCTACTCATGTATAGTCCCTACAAGCACACACAAGCACAATGGGAGATTGTCTTGTTCGAAAGTCAGCCAAAGTAAAAGATTTCTTGGATGGGTGGAAATGGACAGATTTGTAATTAGAACATCAGAAAACCTGATTCTACTTCCTGGGCCAGATCACACAAACTGGGGTCTGTGACTGCTTGAGTGGGGCTCAAGCTTCAGTGGATTGTTACCCAGATATATCACCTAGTCAAATACTGCTGATTGTAAAAGGGACATGTTTCTAAAGGAAAGAAGGAAAATTCCCTGTGACTCCCAAGATATTGAGTCAAAAAACTGACTTGATCTGAGATGAAGAGCAGCTGTGGAGAATAAAGAGGTGCCCAGAGCACCAGGCCTACTGGACATGAGTTGGAGCAAGCTCTGAGAGTTGGTGATGGACAGGGAAGTTTGGCGTGTGGAAGTCCATGGGGTCGCAAAGAGTTGGACATGATTGAGCGACTGAACTGAAATGAACTGAAAAGGAAAGGGCATTGGTTAGAGGTCAAATCTCCATCGGCTTTGCCATAATGGTGGATTTTTTTTTTTTTGCATTTGTTTGTATTGTTTTTATTTTATTTTTAAATTTTACTTTATTTTACTTTATAATACTGTATTGGTTTTGCCATACATCAACATGAATCCACCACGGGTGTATATGAGTTCCCAATCCTGAATCCCCTCCCACCTCCCTCCCCATACCATCCCTCTGGGTCATCCCAGTGCACCAGCCCCAAGCATCCTGTATCCTGCATCAAACCTAGACTGGCGATTCATTTCTTACATGATAGTATACACGTTTCAATGTTATTCTCCCAAATCATCCCACCCTCTCCCTCTCCCACAGAGTCCAAAAGTCTGTTCTATACATCTGTGTCTCTTTTGCTGTCTCACATACAGGGTTATCGTTACCATCTTTCTAAATTCCATATATATGCGTTAGTATACTGTATTGGTGTTTTTCTTTCTGGCTTGNCCTCTGGGTCATCCCAGTGCACCAGCCCCAAGCATCCTGTATCCTGCATCAAACCTAGACTGGCGATTCATTTCTTACATGATAGTATACACGTTTCAATGTTATTCTCCCAAATCATCCCACCCTCTCCCTCTCCCACAGAGTCCAAAAGTCTGTTCTATACATCTGTGTCTCTTTTGCTGTCTCACATACAGGGTTATCGTTACCATCTTTCTAAATTCCATATATATGCGTTAGTATACTGTATTGGTGTTTTTCTTTCTGGCTTGCTTCACTCTATATAATCGGCTCCAGTTTCATCCACCTTATTAGAACTGATTCAAATGTATTCTTTTTAATGGCTGAGTAATACTCCATTGTGTATATGTACCACAGCTTTCTTACCCATTCATCTGCTGATGGACATCTAGGTTGCTTCCATGTCCTAGCTATCATAAACAGTGAGCATTGGGGTACACGTGTCTCTTTCAATTCTGGTTTCCTCGGTGTGTATGCCCAGCAGTGGGATTGCTGGGTCATAAGGCAGTTCTATTTCCAGTGTTTTAAGGAATCTCCACACTGTTCTCCATAGTGGCTGTACTAGTTTGCATTCCCATGATGGTGGACTTTTCTTGATCATTTATTTTGGGCAAGGCATTGTACTGAGAGGTATATATTCTTTGCGGCTCCATGGACTGTAGCCCTCCAGGCTCTTCTGTCCATGGAATTCTCTAGGCAAGAATACTGGAGTGGGTAGCCATTCCCTTCTCCAGGATATTTATATAGAGACGTATTCAGTCCTTATAACAGCACAATGAGATACATGTTTCTAACACCATTTTGCCAGTTAAAAACAGATTCTCAAAGCATTTAACCCCAAATCACTCAGCTAATAAGAAGATGAGATGGGAACTGAACTCAATTCTGTCTTTAGAGACTGAACTCCCAGCCATTCTGAGGCCCATGGTTCAAACAGGATTGCAAAACTCTGACCACACATGTACCATCCGAGATTGGAGTTTTAAAAATGTGACTCTCCAGACTTGATGCAGGTGGATGGGGCAGATCTAGCCTCCAACGTGGGCGATCTAACAGGTTAGAGAGATCTAACCTCCAACTCTGACACAGAGCCCTTGGCGATCACAACTGCTTAAGTGAGGATAGAAAGGAGATGCTTAGAGCTTCAGTGTTTTTTTTTTTCTTTTTTTAATGTCTTAGGTAGCACCTTATCAGAAAGGGTTGCCCTAGGAGTTTGGGGTAAATGGCTGGGACGCTGCCAAGAACATCTTGACTCTGGGTAGGCTATGACAGGGCAGGGGCAGAAGACGAGGGTCCTTTCCACGCTGAAAAAGAATCCATCTCACTATTTTTATGGGGGCAAAATTCTTTCTACACTCACAACCAGCAGATATCAGGCCATGGTTGAACACCCCAAAGAGACAAAATTCTGAGCTTCTGGAAGAGCCAGATATGAGCTAAGTCTGAGAAAGTGAAAATCAAGAGACCAGCAAGGGGAGGGTTACCGCAAGAACAAACGCTGAGACACGTGAGAAGATGCTGCCCTGCAAAGTTCTAGTCTAGGAGACGGCCCCCGAGCTCAACTGCTGATCTTTCTTCGCATACCCTACACTCCATCCACATCGAACCATTTATGGCTTCCCCAATTCACCTTGATCTCTCTCTGTACAACACGGTTTCTTTCCCATGCCTGCCTCTCCCTCGGTCACCTGGAAAACACCTCCTTATTCTATAAAAGCTAAGCCGCTGTCCTCCTCCTTAAACCCCACCCTCTCTCCCACTGCTCTATCCCCTGGGTATAACTCTATTTTAACATTCAGCATGTCACATCTCAGTGATGTATTTGCACGAGTTTCCTTTATGAGGCTAGGGACTGTGTTTATCTTGGCCTTTATTTCACTATCGGGCCTGACCCACAGGAAGTGTGTGTCAGTACTTGTTTGTTAAGTGAATGAAAGAAATGGTTGATGATCCAACCTAGATTACACAGACTGATGAAATTCAACCATTGCATTCAGATGATGTACTGCCATAGAGCTACTCCTATTATGGCCTTCCTTGGATTGGCATTAGCATGCCTTGGGTGTAGAATGTACCTGTTAGGTAATGTAGATACAATATGGTAGTAATAAACATTTATATGATGCTTATTGTAATGCAGGCATCATTCTAAATTCCTACATATATTAAGCCATTTAACTTTCACAACAATCCAATGTGGTATTATAACTATTATCAGTATATAATTATAATAGATATTATTACTATTCTCATTTTGCATCTGGGAAAGTTGAGGCACAGAGAGGTTAAATAAATTACCCAGGGCCACACAGCTAAGAAGGTACGAATCTGGCAATCTAACCCAGGCAGCTTGGCTCCAGACTCTGTGCCCTTGACTACTAGGCTAGGCTTTGTAAAAGTTACAGTAGAAATTACATGTTGTATTCCGAATTTGCACTGGATAATCTCAACCTTCCTTGATATTTCATATGATGTTAGTGATTATCTCACTAATTAAGTCTAAGTATTCAAGGAACAGTGCCAGTTCTAACTGGAATTAGCATTTTGCATCTATTTTCCATTTCATTTCTAGGCGTTGGTTTCATTAGCAAAGGGCTTAAAAGTAAACCAAACAAGAAGGGACCAAAGGAAGGTATGCCATTCCTTTCAAGGTCCTTTCTTCTTTTTCATTATGCTGTGGACTGTATTTCTTCTATCACATATTCCTGACTGCATTAGCATGCTTGGTTTATGCATAATGCTTCAGCAGTGCATAAATTAAGTCTGCAGGACCCCATCAACAAAAATCACATCCCTTTTTCTAACTGTACATCCTAAGAAAAACTCCAAAAGACTGCAGTTAGAAAACGCTCATGTAATTCCATCTGAGATGCTGGTCCTTGTGCTGTAAAACAGCGTGAAGCCTGTGTCGGTGGGTTTATAGAGCCAATAAATAATAACTTTCTCTTGTTATCGGATTGTTTGTCTCCCATGGTTTCCCTCTGAAAGCAAGAGTTTTGAGACTGAGTTCATCACATCCTAAGCACAGAAGATTCTATGCATTTTGAAACGGTATTTTGACTGTGTTGACAAGGGTGTTTTAAGAAAAGCAAGGAAAGGAGCCATGCTTTCCAGATAGATAAACAGCAGAGCTCAGCTAGAGGGAGGCGGTGCCTTTTGACTGACTGGCAACGCCAAGGGGCTGGATGATTTATGATATGACCAATCCTGCCAAGGCGAGGTTAAGCGGCACCCAGCAGAAGTATGCTACACAGCAAATGAAGTACCTTATTTGAGTAATAGCCACTTGGATAAAATTCTGGATTCTAGAGCAAGGGAATTATCAAGCTCCGGATTTCAACCAATCTACATCTCAATATTTCACACAAACAGGTGATATAATTGTCACATATATATATTTCCTTTGGCACTTACTGTTATTTTAAAATCCCAATTTGTGGTGCCAGCAAGCTTTTTTTAGATTCAAGGATGTGAATGCAAACAGTTATTTTTCATTAGTTTCGTTCTACATGAAATTTTAAGGTTTTTATGCTTTTCGAAGGGCACATTCATCAAAATTAGGAAAAAAATATCATTACGAACAGTAATTAATATGCTTTTAAATATTGTGTCATTATATACACATTCATGCAAAGAGGTTCTTAAAAATTTTGAAGATGAACATATCCACTTGAATGTTGGATCACTGCCCAGTTTAACTAATGGACATGAAGTAATGGATTTGCTTTATCCTTATGTTAGCCCTGAGCACAAGTCCCAGCTGAGAATCACTCATTCATTTAATAATTGATTCATTATACAAACATGCGTTGATTCTGTTGTGTGGCAGCACTGTTATCCTGGGCTCTGGGACAAAGTCCTAGCTCTCCCAGAGCTTACAGTTTAGAAGGGAAGACAAAAAGCTAGTTCAGTTCAGTTCAGCCACTCAGTCGTGTCCAACTTTTTGCAACCCCACGGACTGCAGCACGCCAGGCTTCCCTGTCCATCACCAACTCCTGAAGCTTGCTCAAACTCATGTCCATCAAGTTGGTGATGCCAGCCAAACATCTCACCCTCTATCATCCCCTTCTCCTCCTGGCTTCAGTCTTTCCCAGAATCAGGGTCTTTTCCAATGAATCAGTTCTTCCCATCAGGTGGCCAAGGTATTGCAGTTTCAGCTCCAGCTTCAGTGCTTCCAATGAATATTCAGGGTTGATTTCCTTTATGATGGACTGGTTGGATCTCCTTGCAGTCCAAGGGACTCTCAAGAGTCTTCTCCAACACCACAGTTCAGAAGCATCAATTCTTCGGGGCTCAGCCTTCTTCATAGTCCAACTCTCACATCCATACATGACTACTGGAAAAACCATAGCTTTGACTATATGGACCTTTGTCAGCAAAGTAATGTCTCTGCTTTTTAATATGCTATCTAGGTTAGTCATAGCTTTTCTTCCAAGAAGCAAGTCACCATCTGCAGTGATTTTGGAGCCCAAGAAAAAAAAGTCTGCCACTGTTTCCATTGTTTCCCCATCTACTTCCCATGAAGGGATGGGACCAGATGCCATGACCTTAGTTTTCTGAATGCTGAATTTTAAGCTAGCTTTTTCACTCTCCTCTTTCATGTTCATCAAGTCGCTTTTTAGTTCCTCTTCACTTTTTGCCATAAGGGTGGTGTCATCTGCATATCTCAGGTTATTGATATTTCTCCTGGCAATCTTGATTCCAGCTTGTGCTTCATCCAGCCCAGAATTTCACATGATGTACTCTGTATA
The DNA here is from genome assembly GCA_006410675.1 of Oreotragus oreotragus. NCBI lineage: Eukaryota > Metazoa > Chordata > Mammalia > Artiodactyla > Bovidae > Oreotragus > Oreotragus oreotragus. Next base: position 100,342 of record SJYX01022415.1, read on the forward strand.
TAAGTTAAATAAGCAGAATGACAATATACAGCCTTGATGTACTCCTTTCCCAACTTGGAACCAGTCCATTTTTCCATGTCCAATTCTAACTGTTGCTTCTTGACCTACAGATTTCTCAGGAGGCAAGTAAGGTGGTCTGGTATTCCCATCTCTTGAAGAATTTTCCACAGTTTTTTGTGATACACACAGTCAAAGACGTAGCGTAATCAATGAAGCAGAAGTAGATGTTTTTCTGGTATTCTCTTGTTTTATCTATGATCCAATGGATGCTGGCAATTTGATCTCTGGTTCCGCTGCCTTTTCTAAATCCAGCTTGAACATCTGGAAATTCTCAGTTCACACACTGTTGAAGTCTCACTTGGAGAATTTTGAACATTACTTCGCTAGTATGTGAGATCAGCACAACGGTGTGGTAGTTTGAACATTCTTTGACAATGTCTTTCTTTGCGATTGGAATGAAAACTGACCTTTTCCAGTCCTGTGGCCACTGCTGAGTTTTCCAAATTTTCTGGCATATTGAGTGCAGCACTTTCACAGCATCATCTTTTGGTATTTACCATTTGGTGATGTTGATGTGTAGAGTTGTCTCTTGGGTTGTTGGAAGAGGGTGTTTGCTATGACCAGTGCATTTTCTTGGCAAAACTCTGTTAGCCTTTGCTAAGCTTGCCTGTTACTCCAGGTATCTCTTGACTTCCTACTTTTGCATTCCAGCCCCCTATGATGAAAAGAACATCTTTTTGGGGGGTTAGTTCTAGAAGGTCTTGCAGGTCTTCACAGAACCATTCAGCTTCAGCCTCTTGGGCATTCATTGGTGGTTGGGACACAGACTTGGATTAACGTGATATTGAATGGTTTGCCTTGGAAACAAACAGAGATCATTCTGTCGTTTTTGAGATTGCACCCAAGTACTGCATTTTGGACTCTGTTGTTGACCATGATGGCTACTCCATTTCTTCTAAGGGATTCTTGCCCACAGTAGTAGATATAATGGTCATATGGATTATATTTGCCCATTTCAGAAATAGCTAAGCTAAAAGAATAAATATATTCTATGATAGCAGGTAGGAGACTTACTACCCAAAGTATGGTCTAGGGACCAGCAGCACTGGCATCACCTAGGAGCTTGTTGGAAATGTGGCATCTCAAGCCCCATCTCACACCTGCTCAACCGGAATCTGTGATTTAAGTTCTGTATGTTTGTTCAGTGTCTTGAAGGTGAAGAAGTGTTGATGTTGGACAGTCACTTCCAATACTGGGTGTATATGTTAGAACCACCTGAGGAGAATTTGGATTTAAGTGGTCTGGAGAGAGTGTTTTACAGTCCTCCCAGGAGATTCTTATGTGTGGTTAGCTGAGGACCACTGATGTAGTTTGCATTCTGAGTGCAAGGGTCAGCCCCTGAGGACTGGGATTAGTGAGTCATGTGACCTGGTTTACATAAAGAGGGAAATCTTAACCTCACAGTAATGGCTGAGCTGTTACCTTTCACCTCTGTGTCTGATGTAATGACACCCACTCTGCAAGTTAGTGACTAGAACATGATGCGGCCACCATATTGAGCTCCAGGGTCAAACCTCATACACTCTGTTGGCTCACAGGCAGATAACTCCAACCACAAGGACATCCACATGCAAGCCAAGATCAGCGCCAGATGCAGTCACTGTCTCTCACGACATACCTGGGGACCTTTACTTCCCAGAGTTCCTTTTTCTCCTTTCATACCAGCTTCTCCTCTTGGACCCTACATATAAAGAATTAACGTTATTTTCTCCCAAAAAGAGAACATTAGAATATTAACTTGAATATTAAAAATGGAAATGCTAAGTCAGTAACATGGGCAGAAATTGAAAACTCCATTCATGCCTTTGGTTCTGTCTTGATCGGTCGAGTTCTCCTTCTCTCCAAGGCAGGAGGATCCAGTCTAGTGCCTAAAGGGCTTGGCATTTTCAGCCAAAGTGAAGAAACACTAAACAGCTCAATCTTCCAGGATTGCCTTATAATTACTCTAAAGGATCTTTGTACTAAAATTCATGTATCTGTTACTTTCAAAGTAATTTGTACTTATGTAAATCTGAAACTGGAATAATTAAGTGGATTTTCTATTTAATAACCACACTAAAGATTGGTCATAAATAAGACATAGCACACTGTACGACAAGATTTAGATAACTGTACATCTGGAGCATTCTGTTTTCGATTAATTTTGGATTCCATATATGTTATGCAGAGAAAACTTCATACCGTGTCTGGCTTTTGCATCTCATTTTAAATTATGTCATAAAAAAGCAACCACTTATAAAATGAATGAGGAGATGTAATATTACTTGTTTAGCATGAAATAAAGCCAGCCAACCTATTGAAATGATTCCCCACAATCCCAGTGGCAAATATTTCTCACTGGAAGGTAAGAAAAGCGAACATTCCTCAGCCGCCCAGTAAGACAAACAAAAGCTAGAAAGCAATGAGGTCCAAGGGGTAGACTGTTTACTGCTCTGAAACGTGGATTAACTTTCTCCTCTGATGTTTGAGGATATTTTTGCCCAACTTCCATGCAGCAAGCTGACAACATATAAAAGTTACTTCCTTTTTAAAATTTTTTTAGCTATATAGATTACAACCTTGAAAAGCTGCAAGATCATTGCTGTCCTGCACTTTGCAAAGATCAAATTTACTTCTCAAGATTTCAAAAGTAAAAGTTTAGAGAGAAAAAAAAATATATTTTAACTTTCTTATTCCTGACCTTTGTTCAGCATTTCTGAGGCTTCCCTTCCCTTCTCATGGTTGCTCTTATTCCTGACCTTTGTTCAGCATTTCTGAGGCTTCCCTTCCCTTCCCATGATTGCTTTAGGCTACATTTCCTCTTTCTGGCGTGTTTCCTTACCCCTCGTGTAAGCGGTGTTAAGAGCCAACTCCGGCTTGTTCTTTGCAAAGGAAAAAGTGCTTGAGGCAGCTCCCTAGAGAAGTGAGCTAGAAAGATGACTATACATCACCCCCACTGTAGACCTCAGTTCTCTTCTTTGCTAGGGTAGAGCCAATTTTTCCCCATTACAGGCATCCAGATACATAGCTAAACTGACCAAAATTCCCAGCTTTGAGGCCCAGCATTTTATTTGGCTCAAGGTCTCCCTAGGATTCACTGGTCAGCCTGGACCATTGTACAGGGACTGCTGCCCAGAGTTCATTTCCTTTTCACCTCCTGACCAGGAAAAACTCTTTATAAATATTGTAAGTTCATATATATCACCAACATGTACAAACGGTGTACAAGTCAAGACTGTGTTGCTTCCTTACTTCACTACTCTGAAAACACTTGAAACATCTGTACTTTTGCAAGGAGGTTGTATTCTATAAGGGTTCAGATTCTTCTTTCTCTACTCATAGCCTGATTAGTCTTGTTACGTACCTGAGGGCCCTTAAGTCCCAGCGACCCTGCAAGTCCAACTGGACCTGGGATGCCTGGTTTCCCCTGTGGGGAGGGAGAATCAAACTGTTAACATTACTTTCTGAGAAACTTTGTCTTCTTTATGTGCAAGTTTCTAAATATTTTTTCAATCATAATGGCAATGCAGGATCTTTGAAAAATAAATGTAAATACAAGAAGGAAAACAAAAATCTTCTATAATCTCATCAAGGGGAGATAACCACAGCTTAATATCTTGGTGTAGTTACTTTCATTCTTCATATACCTCATGTGTGTGTGCATACATGCACACACAAACACGCAGTTCCTTCTTTGCCGGTAACACTGGTTATATACTGTACCAAAGTTGGGTGTTGAACTAAAAAAACCTCACAATTTACTTCACATTTTCTTAAAAGATCTCCATGCATCTGTCTTACATTATATTTATATTCAAATACTACATTATATTTATATTCAAATACTTAAATATCTAGGGATCAAAAGTTGAGCATTCCTTTCACATTGCCTTTGAACTGTGTCACAGATAAGAATTTCAAATAAGATTAAAATATTTAATTTAGACAGTTGGATAGGCTACATTTATGTCTCAGTTGTTACACAGTTAGATGAGATTAACTGTTGCTCACTGATGCCTTTTCCTAGAAATAATAAAGAGGAAATTTCTCAACACTTTCTCTCCCCAATCTCATTCACTGCATGCTTTTTTTTTTTTTTTTGGATTTGCTATCTATTTTGTTGCAATCTAATCTTGAAAAGTATGTGTGTGTGTGTGTGTGTGTGTGTGTGTGTGTGTGTGTGTAGCATCTGTGGATAGTAAATGTCTTTGTCTACCTGGAAATGTCTTATAATCACTCATAGTATAGCTAGGTATAAAATTGTGGGTTATTTTTCTTCTGCACTTGAAAACATTACTTTGTTGTTTTTGGCAAGTATTATTGTTGAGCAGAAGCCTGCTGCAATTCTAATTGGTTATTCCTTTCATGGGTAAAAATGTTTCTTCTCTCTGGTAGTGTTTGCGATGTTTCCTTAATGTGCTAAGTTCTAGTAGCAATTTAATAGAGGGTGAATTACTGACCCAATCCGTTCCAACAAGTATGTGTAGATTTACATTATCTATGGTTTTATTCATCTATTGCCCTAGGATAGAAATTCAGAGTTGGCAATATTTCGCTTTCATGGTTAGTTTAACCATGATGTGATTGTGAATGGATTTATTATTTATCCTTATCGTATTTTCAGTCTGAGGATGTGTGCTTCTTGAATTTTGTAAAACTCTAAATCACTGCTCTTTTATAAATATTGTAAGTTCCTGTATAATATTTCACCAACAGGTACAAAGGGGACATGATATGACAGCTGGCATGGTCAACTTTTGAACAAAACATTCAGATTATCCAATTTGTATTAAGGTTTTATTGTACTCTCTTGGTTAAAAAGGAGTTTATGCAAATTATGAATAAGGTTTCAGAGTTAACTGAACAAAAATTTGAAAGAAAGGTGCGTGTGTGTAGCATCTGTGGATAGTAAATTCTTGGTCTTTGTTTATCTGGAATGTCTTACAATCACTCATAGTACAGGTAGGCATAAAATTGTAGGTTATTTTTCTGAAAACAACCTGAATTACTAGAGTTTGTATTTGAAATACAAACAAAGTCAAGTTTAATACTAATTGGGCCAAGTATTGTTTCTTATCTTTAATATTTAGAGTTTTTTTAAATCAAAGTACCCATATTTGTCTCTAAAGATTTGAGTTAAGTTATAGCCTAAAAGTTTTCCCAAATTTGATTCTACAACCAATATTATCAAAAAGCAAAATAAATTTAGACTTTCTGAAGGCTTTATTCAGGCTCCTTGACTGGACACACATTGTTTATCATTAGAAGTTTAGAAAAAAAAATAATNTGAGTTAAGTTATAGCCTAAAAGTTTTCCCAAATTTGATTCTACAACCAATATTATCAAAAAGCAAAATAAATTTAGACTTTCTGAAGGCTTTATTCAGGCTCCTTGACTGGACACACATTGTTTATCATTAGAAGTTTAAAAAAAAAAATAATAATAAAAAAAAGATCTCTGTACCTGTGGGCCTGTATGTCCCCTCTGGCCATGAACTGCCTACAATAGGGAAAAAAGTAGATATCATTAACCCTGAAAAATTATTTTTAAAGTTTAACTTAAATTAATAACAGACCCCTTGGGGCATTGACACTAAAACAAAAAGTTACCACGTATTGCTTTAAATTACTGACTGCACCAGGAAAGCAAAATATTGCCAACTCTGAATTTCTGTCCTAGGGCAATAGATGAATGAAACCACAGACAATGTAAATCTATACATACTTGTTGGAACAGATTGGGTCAGTAATTCACCCTCTACTAAATTGCTACTAGAACTTAGCATCAGCACCCAAGTTGGCTGACCCAAACTGTATTTTTCATTTTTCCAAAGTGCTACCAAGTAAGCCAGAAATTAAGTGTAGAAATGGCCAAAAGGCAGGAAGCCAGAGGAAACACTAGGATAATTCATCAGGGTCATCACAGATTGACTTCAGAAGCGAATGATAGCGAGACTAACTTTACCCCTCTTCCCCTTCAAGAAGTCAGATATGCTTACCTGTCAAAAATGAAAAATCAGCTTAAGCACTCAAGATTACTCAATTTAGCATGTTAACAAAATACTTGATCAAAAAAATTGGCTAGATTTTTCCTGCTACTCTCATATATAAAGTGAAAATCTGAGTATTTCTAGATCAATATTTTCATAAATCTGGGAAGAAAGAGACAAAGACATTTTATTGTCTAACTCAGATTATAGCATGACTGATATCCAGAATTTGTAAAATTCAATACATATCAGACATTTTTGTGATGGAAATTTATTTGAGATAGTCAAGTCAAATTTCTATGTGAGGCTGGTCTTGAAATTTTAAAATTCTTCTAATTATATTTTAGTGAAAATCTCTTGTTATTTAGGAAAGAAACTATATGTCTGGGGATATGATTAGAGGCCTATTTCTTTAACACCAAATGATGATTGTCAAAATGTCCATATCAGAGGGATGAGGAGCAGTTTTCTCTACTCCTTTCACACAAGGGTTTATCTTTTCTGGTTCAATTCACAGCAGTTTCATTCAGAAAAATATCTATCCAACATCTACTATCCACAAAGCATATAGGATGGGAACCATAGGATCATAAAGGTGACATAGAGTTCTTGACCTCAGAAGGTCCTCACCACTTGGGTTAGAGGGGAGGAGATAAATACTACAGATATTTACAAGGCAGAATATATCAGATGGCACAAGACAAGGGAAGACAGAAATATGGGTTTCTCCCAACTGAAAAATGACTTAATAGACATTTCTCCAAAGAAGAAAAACAGATGGGCAACAGGCACATGGAAAGATGCTCAACATCACTAATTACTAGAGAAATGCAAATCGAAATTATAATGAGGTACACTTCACATTGTTGGATCAGAGAAAAAGCAAGGGAGTTCCAGAAAAACATCTACTTTTGCTTCACTGACTGCACTAAAGCTTTTGACTGTGTGGATCGCAACCAAAGGTAGAAAATTCTTAAAGAGATGGACATACCAGAGCATCTTACCTGCCTCTTGAGAAATCTGTATGCAGGTCAAGAAGCAACACTTACAACGGGACATGGAACAATGGACTGGTTCCAAATCGGGGAAGGAATATGTCAAGGCTGCATATTGTCACCCTGCTTATTTAAGTTACATGCAGAGTATATCATGTGNTTTATTTCACTATCGGGCCTGACCCACAGGAAGTGTGTGTCAGTACTTGTTTGTCAAGTGAGTGAAAGAAACGGTCGATGATCCAACCTAGATTACACAGACTGATGAAATTCAACCATTGCATTCAGATGATGTACTGCCATAGAGCTACTCCTATTATGGCCTTCCTTGGATTGGCATTAGCATGCCTTGGGTGTAGAATGTACCTGTTAGGTAATGTAGATACAATATGGTAGTAATAAACATTTATATGATGCTTATTGTAATGCAGGCATCATTCTAAATTCCTACATATATTAAGCCATTTAACTTTCACAACAATCCAATGTGGTATTATAACTATTATCAGTATATAATTATAATAGATATTATTACTATTCTCATTTTGCATCTGGGAAAGTTGAGGCACAGAGAGGTTAAATAAATTACCCAGGGCCACACAGCTAAGAAGGTACGAATCTGGCAATCTAACCCAGGCAGCTTGGCTCCAGACTCTGTGCCCTTGACTACTAGGCTAGGCTTTGTAAAAGTTACAGTAGAAATTACATGTTGTATTCCGAATTTGCACTGGATAATCTCAACCTTCCTTGATATTTCATATGATGTTAGTGATTATCTCACTAATTAAGTCTAAGTATTCAAGGAACAGTGCCAGTTCTAACTGGAATTAGCATTTTGCATCTATTTTCCATTTCATTTCTAGGCGTTGGTTTCATTAGCAAAGGGCTTAAAAGTAAACCAAACAAGAAGGGACCAAAGGAAGGTATGCCATTCCTTTCAAGGTCCTTTCTTCTTTTTCATTATGCTGTGGACTGTATTTCTTCTATCACATATTCCTGACTGCATTAGCATGCTTGGTTTATGCATAATGCTTCAGCAGTGCATAAATTAAGTCTGCAGGACCCCATCAACAAAAATCACATCCCTTTTTCTAACTGTACATCCTAAGAAAAACTCCAAAAGACTGCAGTTAGAAAACGCTCATGTAATTCCATCTGAGATGCTGGTCCTTGTGCTGTAAAACAGCGTGAAGCCTGTGTCGGTGGGTTTATAGAGCCAATAAATAATAACTTTCTCTTGTTATCGGATTGTTTGTCTCCCATGGTTTCCCTCTGAAAGCAAGAGTTTTGAGACTGAGTTCATCACATCCTAAGCACAGAAGATTCTATGCATTTTGAAACGGTATTTTGACTGTGTTGACAAGGGTGTTTTAAGAAAAGCAAGGAAAGGAGCCATGCTTTCCAGACAGATAAACAGCAGAGCTCAGCTAGAGGGAGGCGGTGCCTTTTGACTAACTGGCAACGCCAAGGGGCTGGATGATTTATGATATGACCAATCCTGCCAAGGTGAGGTTAAGCGGCACCCAGCAGAAGTATGCTACACAGCAAATGAAGTACCTTATTTGAGTAATAGCCACTTGGATAAAATTCTGGATTCTAGAGCAAGGGAATTATCAAGCTCCGGATTTCAACCAATCTACATCTCAATATTTCACACAAACAGGTGATATAATTGTCACATATATATATTTCCTTTGGCACTTACTGTTATTTTAAAATCCCAATTTGTGGTGCCAGCAACCTTTTTTTAGATTCAAGGATGTGAATGCAAACAGTTATTTTTCATTAGTTTCGTTCTACATGAAATTTTAAGGTTTTTATGCTTTTCGAAGGGCACATTCATCAAAATTAGGAAAAAAATATCATTACGAACAGTAATTAATATGCTTTTAAATATTGTGTCATTATATACACATTCATGCAAAGAGGTTCTTAAAAATTTTGAAGATGAACATATCCACTTGAATGTTGGATCACTGCCCAGTTTAACTAATGGACATGAAGTAATGGATTTGCTTTATCCTTATGTTAGCCCTGAGCACAAGTCCCAGCTGAGAATCACTCATTCATTTAATAATTGATTCATTATACAAACATGCGTTGATTCTGTTGTGTGGCAGCACTGTTATCCTGGGCTCTGGGACAAAGTCCTAGCTCTCCCAGAGCTTACAGTTTAGAAGGGAAGACAAAAAGCTAGTTCAGTTCAGTTCAGCCACTCAGTCGTGTCCAACTTTTTGCAACCCCACGGACTGCAGCACGCCAGGCTTCCCTGTCCATCACCAACTCCTGAAGCTTGCTCAAACTCATGTCCATCAAGTTGGTGATGCCAGCCAAACATCTCACCCTCTATCATCCCCTTCTCCTCCTGGCTTCAGTCTTTCCCAGAATCAGGGTCTTTTCCAATGAATCAGTTCTTCCCATCAGGTGGCCAAGGTATTGCAGTTTCAGCTCCAGCTTCAGTGCTTCCAATGAATATTCAGGGTTGATTTCCTTTATGATGGACTGGTTGGATCTCCTTGCAGTCCAAGGGACTCTCAAGAGTCTTCTCCAACACCACAGTTCAGAAGCATCAATTCTTCGGGGCTCAGCCTTCTTCATAGTCCAACTCTCACATCCATACATGACTACTGGAAAAACCATAGCTTTGACTATATGGACCTTTGTCAGCAAAGTAATGTCTCTGCTTTTTAATATGCTATCTAGGTTAGTCATAGCTTTTCTTCCAAGAAGCAAGTCACCATCTGCAGTGATTTTGGAGCCCAAGAAAAAAAAGTCTGCCACTGTTTCCATTGTTTCCCCATCTACTTCCCATGAAGTGATGGGACCAGATGCCATGACCTTAGTTTTCTGAATGCTGAATTTTAAGCTAGCTTTTTCACTCTCCTCTTTCATGTTCATCAAGTCGCTTTTTAGTTCCTCTTCACTTTTTGCCATAANGTGATTTTGGAGCCCAAGAAAAAAAAGTCTGCCACTGTTTCCATTGTTTCCCCATCTACTTCCCATGAAGTGATGGGACCAGATGCCATGACCTTAGTTTTCTGAATGCTGAATTTTAAGCTAGCTTTTTCACTCTCCTCTTTCATGTTCATCAAGTCGCTTTTTAGTTCCTCTTCACTTTTTGCCATAAGGGTGGTGTCATCTGCATATCTCAGGTTATTGATATTTCTCCTGGCAATCTTGATTCCAGCTTGTGCTTCATCCAGCCCAGAATTTCACATGATGTACTCTGTATATAAGTTAAATAAGCAGAATGACAATATACAGCCTTGATGTACTCCTTTCCCAACTTGGAACCAGTCCATTTTTCCATGTCCAATTCTAACTGTTGCTTCTTGACCTACAGATTTCTCAGGAGGCAAGTAAGGTGGTCTGGTATTCCCATCTCTTGAAGAATTTTCCACAGTTTTTTGTGATACACACAGTCAAAGACGTAGCGTAATCAATGAAGCAGAAGTAGATGTTTTTCTGGTATTCTCTTGTTTTATCTATGATCCAATGGATGCTGGCAATTTGATCTCTGGTTCCGCTGCCTTTTCTAAATCCAGCTTGAACATCTGGAAATTCTCAGTTCACACACTGTTGAAGTCTCACTTGGAGAATTTTGAACATTACTTCGCTAGTATATGAGATCAGCACAATGGTGTGGTAGTTTGAACATTCTTTGACAATGTCTTTCTTTGCGATTGGAATGAAAACTGACCTTTTCCAGTCCTGTGGCCACTGCTGAGTTTTCCAAATTTTCTGGCATATTGAGTGCAGCACTTTCACAGCATCATCTTTTGGTATTTACCATTTGGTGATGTTGATGTGTAGAGTTGTCTCTTGGGTTGTTGGAAGAGGGTGTTTGCTATGACCAGTGCATTTTCTTGGCAAAACTCTGTTAGCCTTTGCTAAGCTTGCCTGTTACTCCAGGTATCTCTTGACTTCCTACTTTTGCATTCCAGCCCCCTATGATGAAAAGAACATCTTTTTGGGGGGTTAGTTCTAGAAGGTCTTGCAGGTCTTCACAGAACCATTCAGCTTCAGCCTCTTGGGCATTCATTGGTGGTTGGGACACAGACTTGGATTAACGTGATATTGAATGGTTTGCCTTGGAAACAAACAGAGATCATTCTGTCGTTTTTGAGATTGCACCCAAGTACTGCATTTTGGACTCTGTTGTTGACCATGATGGCTACTCCATTTCTTCTAAGGGATTCTTGCCCACAGTAGTAGATATAATGGTCATATGGATTATATTTGCCCATTTCAGAAATAGCTAAGCTAAAAGAATAAATATATTCTATGATAGCAGGTAGGAGAATTACTACCCAAAGTATGGTCTAGGGACCAGCAGCACTGGCATCACCTAGGAGCTTGTTGGAAATGTGGCATCTCAAGCCCCATCTCACACCTGCTCAACCGGAATCTGTGATTTAAGTTCTGTATGTTTGTTCAGTGTCTTGAAGGTGAAGAAGTGTTGATGTTGGACAGTCACTTCCAATACTGGGTGTATATGTTAGAACCACCTGAGGAGAATTTGGATTTAAGTGGTCTGGAGAGAGTGTTTTACAGTCCTCCCAGGAGATTCTTATGTGTGGTTAGCTGAGGACCACTGATGTAGTTTGCATTCTGAGTGCAAGGGTCAGCCCCTGAGGACTGGGATTAGTGAGTCATGTGACCTGGTTTACATAAAGAGGGAAATCTTAACCTCACAGTAATGGCTGAGCTGTTACCTTTCACCTCTGTGTCTGATGTAATGACACCCACTCTGCAAGTTAGTGACTAGAACATGATGTGGCCACCATATTGAGCTCCAGGGTCAAACCTCATACACTCTGTTGGCTCACAGGCAGATAACTCCAACCACAAGGACATCCACATGCAAGCCAAGATCAGCGCCAGATGCAGTCACTGTCTCTCACGACATACCTGGGGACCTTTACTTCCCAGAGTTCCTTTTTCTCCTTTCATACCAGCTTCTCCTCTTGGACCCTACATATAAAGAATTAACGTTATTTTCTCCCAAAAAGAGAACATTAGAATATTAACTTGAATATTAAAAATGGAAATGCTAAGTCAGTAACATGGGCAGAAATTGAAAACTCCATTCATGCCTTTGGTTCTGTCTTGATCGGTCGAGTTCTCCTTCTCTCCAAGGCAGGAGGATCCAGTCTAGTGCCTAAAGGGCTTGGCATTTTCAGCCAAAGTGAAGAAACACTAAACAGCTCAATCTTCCAGGATTGCCTTATAATTACTCTAAAGGATCTTTGTACTAAAATTCATGTATCTGTTACTTTCAAAGTAATTTGTACTTATGTAAATCTGAAACTGGAATAATTAAGTGGATTTTCTATTTAATAACCACACTAAAGATTGGTCATAAATAAGACATAGCACACTGTACGACAAGATTTAGATAACTGTACATCTGGAGCATTCTGTTTTCGATTAATTTTGGATTCCATATATGTTATGCAGAGAAAACTTCATACCGTGTCTGGCTTTTGCATCTCATTTTAAATTATGTCATAAAAAAGCAACCACTTATAAAATGAATGAGGAGATGTAATATTACTTGTTTAGCATGAAATAAAGCCAGCCAACCTATTGAAATGATTCCCCACAATCCCAGTGGCAAATATTTCTCACTGGAAGGTAAGAAAAGCGAACATTCCTCAGCCGCCCAGTAAGACAAACAAAAGCTAGAAAGCAATGAGGTCCAAGGGGTAGACTGTTTACTGCTCTGAAACGTGGATTAACTTTCTCCTCTGATGTTTGAGGATATTTTTGCCCAACTTCCATGCAGCAAGCTGACAACATATAAAAGTTACTTCCTTTTTAAAATTTTTTTAGCTATATAGATTACAACCTTGAAAAGCTGCAAGATCATTGCTGTCCTGCATTTTGCAAAGATCAAATTTACTTCTCAAGATTTCAAAAGTAAAAGTTTAGAGAGAAAAAAAAATATATTTTAACTTTCTTATTCCTGACCTTTGTTCAGCATTTCTGAGGCTTCCCTTCCCTTCTCATGGTTGCTCTTATTCCTGACCTTTGTTCAGCATTTCTGAGGCTTCCCTTCCCTTCCCATGATTGCTTTAGGCTACATTTCCTCTTTCTGGCGTGTTTCCTTACCCCTCGTGTAAGCGGTGTTAAGAGCCAACTCCGGCTTGTTCTTTGCAAAGGAAAAAGTGCTTGAGGCAGCTCCCTAGAGAAGTGAGCTAGAAAGATGACTATACATCACCCCCACTGTAGACCTCAGTTCTCTTCTTTGCTAGGGTAGAGCCAATTTTTCCCCATTACAGGCATCCAGATACATAGCTAAACTGACCAAAATTCCCAGCTTTGAGGCCCAGCATTTTATTTGGCTCAAGGTCTCCCTAGGATTCACTGGTCAGCCTGGACCATTGTACAGGGACTGCTGCCCAGAGTTCATTTCCTTTTCACCTCCTGACCAGGAAAAACTCTTTATAAATATTGTAAGTTCATATATATCACCAACATGTACAAACGGTGTACAAGTCAAGACTGTGTTGCTTCCTTACTTCACTACTCTGAAAACACTTGAAACATCTGTACTTTTGCAAGGAGGTTGTATTCTATAAGGGTTCAGATTCTTCTTTCTCTACTCATAGCCTGATTAGTCTTGTTACGTACCTGAGGGCCCTTAAGTCCCAGCGACCCTGCAAGTCCAACTGGACCTGGGATGCCTGGTTTCCCCTGTGGGGAGGGAGAATCAAACTGTTAACATTACTTTCTGAGAAACTTTGTCTTCTTTATGTGCAAGTTTCTAAATATTTTTTCAATCATAATGGCAATGCAGGATCTTTGAAAAATAAATGTAAATACAAGAAGGAAAACAAAAATCTTCTATAATCTCATCAAGGGGAGATAACCACAGCTTAATATCTTGGTGTAGTTACTTTCATTCTTCATATACCTCATGTGTGTGTGCATACATGCACACACAAACACGCAGTTCCTTCTTTGCCGGTAACACTGGTTATATACTGTACCAAAGTTGGGTGTTGAACTAAAAAAACCTCACAATTTACTTCACATTTTCTTAAAAGATCTCCATGCATCTGTCTTACATTATATTTATATTCAAATACTACATTATATTTATATTCAAATACTTAAATATCTAGGGATCAAAAGTTGAGCATTCCTTTCACATTGCCTTTGAACTGTGTCACAGATAAGAATTTCAAATAAGATTAAAATATTTAATTTAGACAATTGGATAGGCTACATTTATGTCTCAGTTGTTACACAGTTAGATGAGATTAACTGTTGCTCACTGATGCCTTTTCCTAGAAATAATAAAGAGGAAATTTCTCAACACTTTCTCTCCCCAATCTCATTCACTGCATGCTTTTTTTTTTTTTTTTGGATTTGCTATCTATTTTGTTGCAATCTAATCTTGAAAAGTATGTGTGTGTGTGTGTGTGTGTGTGTGTGTGTGTGTGTGTGTAGCATCTGTGGATAGTAAATGTCTTTGTCTACCTGGAAATGTCTTATAATCACTCATAGTATAGCTAGGTATAAAATTGTGGGTTATTTTTCTTCTGCACTTGAAAACATTACTTTGTTGTTTTTGGCAAGTATTATTGTTGAGCAGAAGCCTGCTGCAATTCTAATTGGTTATTCCTTTCATGGGTAAAAATGTTTCTTCTCTCTGGTAGTGTTTGCGATGTTTCCTTAATGTGCTAAGTTCTAGTAGCAATTTAATAGAGGGTGAATTACTGACCCAATCTGTTCCAACAAGTATGTGTAGATTTACATTATCTATGGTTTTATTCATCTATTGCCCTAGGATAGAAATTCAGAGTTGGCAATATTTCGCTTTCATGGTTAGTTTAACCATGATGTGATTGTGAATGGATTTATTATTTATCCTTATCGTATTTTCAGTCTGAGGATGTGTGCTTCTTGAATTTTGTAAAACTCTAAATCACTGCTCTTTTATAAATATTGTAAGTTCCTGTATAATATTTCACCAACAGGTACAAAGGGGACATGATATGACAGCTGGCATGGTCAACTTTTGAACAAAACATTCAGATTATCCAATTTGTATTAAGGTTTTATTGTACTCTCTTGGTTAAAAAGGAGTTTATGCAAATTATGAATAAGGTTTCAGAGTTAACTGAACAAAAATTTGAAAGAAAGGTGCGTGTGTGTAGCATCTGTGGATAGTAAATTCTTGGTCTTTGTTTATCTGGAATGTCTTACAATCACTCATAGTACAGGTAGGCATAAAATTGTAGGTTATTTTTCTGAAAACAACCTGAATTACTAGAGTTTGTATTTGAAATACAAACAAAGTCAAGTTTAATACTAATTGGGCCAAGTATTGTTTCTTATCTTTAATATTTAGAGTTTTTTTAAATCAAAGTACCCATATTTGTCTCTAAAGATTTGAGTTAAGTTATAGCCTAAAAGTTTTCCCAAATTTGATTCTACAACCAATATTATCAAAAAGCAAAATAAATTTAGACTTTCTGAAGGCTTTATTCAGGCTCCTTGACTGGACACACATTGTTTATCATTAGAAGTTTAAAAAAAAAAATAATAATAAAAAAAAGATCTCTGTACCTGTGGGCCTGTATGTCCCCTCTGGCCATGAACTGCCTACAATAGGGAAAAAAGTAGATATCATTAACCCTGAAAAATTATTTTTAAAGTTTAACTTAAATTAATAACAGACCCCTTGGGGCATTGACACTAAAACAAAAAGTTACCACGTATTGCTTTAAATTACTGACTGCACCAGGAAAGCAAAATATTGCCAACTCTGAATTTCTGTCCTAGGGCAATAGATGAATGAAACCACAGACAATGTAAATCTATACATACTTGTTGGAACAGATTGGGTCAGTAATTCACCCTCTACTAAATTGCTACTAGAACTTAGCATCAGCACCCAAGTTGGCTGACCCAAACTGTATTTTTCATTTTTCCAAAGTGCTACCAAGTAAGCCAGAAATTAAGTGTAGAAATGGCCAAAAGGCAGGAAGCCAGAGGAAACACTAGGATAATTCATCAGGGTCATCACAGATTGACTTCAGAAGCGAATGATAGCGAGACTAACTTTACCCCTCTTCCCCTTCAAGAAGTCAGATATGCTTACCTGTCAAAAATGAAAAATCAGCTTAAGCACTCAAGATTACTCAATTTAGCATGTTAACAAAATACTTGATCAAAAAAATTGGCTAGATTTTTCCTGCTACTCTCATATATAAAGTGAAAATCTGAGTATTTCTAGATCAATATTTTCATAAATCTGGGAAGAAAGAGACAAAGACATTTTATTGTCTAACTCAGATTATAGCATGACTGATATCCAGAATTTGTAAAATTCAATACATATCAGACATTTTTGTGATGGAAATTTATTTGAGATAGTCAAGTCAAATTTCTATGTGAGGCTGGTCTTGAAATTTTAAAATTCTTCTAATTATATTTTAGTGAAAATCTCTTGTTATTTAGGAAAGAAACTATATGTCTGGGGATATGATTAGAGGCCTATTTCTTTAACACCAAATGATGATTGTCAAAATGTCCATATCAGAGGGATGAGGAGCAGTTTTCTCTACTCCTTTCACACAAGGGTTTATCTTTTCTGGTTCAATTCACAGCAGTTTCATTCAGAAAAATATCTATCCAACATCTACTATCCACAAAGCATATAGGATGGGAACCATAGGATCATAAAGGTGACATAGAGTTCTTGACCTCAGAAGGTCCTCACCACTTGGGTTAGAGGGGAGGAGATAAATACTACAGATATTTACAAGGCAGAATATATCAGATGGCACAAGACAAGGGAAGACAGAAATATGGGTTTCTCCCAACTGAAAAATGACTTAATAGACATTTCTCCAAAGAAGAAAAACAGATGGGCAACAGGCACATGGAAAGATGCTCAACATCACTAATTACTAGAGAAATGCAAATCGAAATTATAATGAGGTACACTTCACATTGTTGGATCAGAGAAAAAGCAAGGGAGTTCCAGAAAAACATCTACTTTTGCTTCACTGACTGCACTAAAGCTTTTGACTGTGTGGATCGCAACCAAAGGTAGAAAATTCTTAAAGAGATGGACATACCAGAGCATCTTACCTGCCTCTTGAGAAATCTGTATGCAGGTCAAGAAGCAACACTTAGAACGGGACATGGAACAATGGACTAGTTCCAAATCGGGGAAGGAATATGTCAAGGCTGCATATTGTCACCCTGCTTATTTAACTTACATGCAGAGTATATCATGTGAAATGCTGGGCTGGATGAAGCACAAGCTGGAATCAAGATTGCCGGGAGAGATATCAATAACCTGAGATACGCAGATGACACCACCCTTATGGCAGAAAGTGAAGAGGAACTAAAGAGTGTCTTGAGGAAGGTGAAAGAGGAGAGTGAAAAAGCTTGCTTAAAACTCAACATTCAAAAAGCTAAGATCATGGCATCCGGTCACATCACTTCATGGCAAATAGATGGGGAAACAATGACAGACTCTATTTTCCTGGGCTCCAAAATCACTGCAGATGGTGACTGCAGCCATGAAATTAAAAGATGATTGCTCCTTGGAAGAAAAGTTATGACTACAAGACAGTATATTAAAAAGTAGAGACATTACTTTGTTGACAAGGTCCATATAGTCAAAGCTATGGTTTTTCCAGTAGTCATGTATGGATGTAAGAATTGGACCATAAAGAAGGCTAAATGCCAAAGAATTGATGCTTCTGAACTATGGTGTTGAGAAGACTCTTCAGAGTCCCTTGGACTGCAAGGAGATCAAACCAGTCAACCTTGAAGGAAATCAATCCTGAATATTCATTAGAAGGACTGATGCTGAAGCTTTGGCCACCTGATGCAAAGAACTGACTTATTGGGAAAGACCCTGATGCTGGGAAAGAGTGAAGGCATGTGTTGAGAAGACTCTTCAGAGTCCCTTGGACTGCAAGGAGATCAAACCAGTCAACCTTGAAGGAAATCAATCCTGAATATTCATTAGAAGGACTGATGCTGAAGCTTTGGCCACCTGATGCAAAGAACTGACTTATTGGGAAAGACCCTGATGCTGGGAAAGAATGAAGGCAGAGGAGAAAGGGACGACAGAGGATGAGATGGTTGGATGGCATCACTGACTCAATGGACATGAGTTTGAGTAAGCTCTGGGAGATGGTGAAGGACAGGGAGGTCTGGTGTGCTGCAGTCCATGTGGCTGCAGAGTCAGACACGCCTGCGTGGCTCAACAACAACCACTTCACAGCAGTCAGAATGGCCATCATTAAAAAGTCTACAAATAACAAATGCTGTGGAGAGAGGCTGTGGAGAATAGGAAACCCTCCTACACTGTTAGTGAGAATGTAAACTGATGCAGCTGTTATGGAGAACAATGCGGAGGTCCCTCAAAAAACTAACAATCGAGTTGCCAGATGATCCAGCAATCCCATTCCTGGGCATATATTTAGACAAACCTGTAAATTCAAAAGCCTTTGTACCCCAGTGTTCATTGTAGCAGTGCTGATAATAGCCATGACATGGAAGGGACCTGAATGTCTATTGACAGATGAACGGAAGAAGGTGTGGTACATAGATACAGTGGAATATTAGCCATAGAAAAGAAGGAACTAACGCCATTTGCAGCAACATGGATGGACTCGAGACTCTCATACTAAGTGAGGCAAGTCAGACAGAGAAAGGCAAACGCCGTATGACATCATTTATGTGTGGAATCTAAACTTGGAGACAAACGAATCTATCTATGAAACAGAACAGACTCAGAGAGAGAGAGAACAGACTCGTGATTGCTGAGGGGGAGGGCACTTGGGGGAGGGAATGGACTGGGAGTTTGGGATTAGCAGATGCAAACTATTATATATAGAGTGGGTAGAAAACAAGATCCTATTTTATGGCACAGGGAACTATGTTCAATATCTTGTAATAAAACATAATGGAAAGGAATATGAAAAGGAATATACATATAACTGAATCACTTTGCCATACAAAATAAAGTAAAACCTCTAAAAAATAAAATAGTTGGCCAGTATCTGTCATCACGTGTGGCTTGAAGTTGTGGTCATTTTTTGTTCATTCATTTTAAGTTTCTTTTATTGTTTTTGGTGAGTTGCATAGAAGTGGAGTAGTATAAAAAAATCCCTTGACTTTACCATCTTTAGGTGGAATTCTGCTTTTACTCCTGAATGACACTGCTGAATCTGTAACTCAAGAAGGGGCTATATTTATCAGGAGTTGTGTGGTTTAGCTAATATGTGGTGATATTGCCTTATCCTCCAGAGAGATTATAGCCTCTATAAAGTAAGAAAAGTTCATCTCCCATGCCAGGATTTTTTGGATGATATTCTTTAAGTTCAAAATACTTTCCTGGGGTATGTAAACTGGCTACACCCTTTTAGAAAGTCAAATAAATAGCAAATGTACTTTTAAAAAACTTTAGATGCATTAGAAAGGGCTTTCCCAACAACAAAATTCTGAATGTTTTAAACATAATCCCTGTTCTTATTTTTCTCTGTCCTACAAAGAAGAAAAGTATGTTCTAACATATAAAAATATTTTCCTGTTGGAGTATAATAGCTGGTTTTATGAGCTACTGCTCAGAAAATACAATGCATAACAATGCAATGTGTTAAACTAGTTTTTATTTGTCCTCAAATTTAAAACGTTAAAATTGTATTAGTTTCAGATGTACAACATAATGATTCCATATATGTATATATTGCAAGAATACCATCATTCAGCTAATAAATCTAGTTAACATCTATCACTACGTGTAGTGGGTAGGGCAGGATGAAGGAAGTCGGAAAAGGCTGGATAACTAAATAAAGAATGGAAAGAAAATGTTACACCATAAGAAGAGACACTGGGTTCTAGTTCAGAACTAAATGCAGGCATTTAAGTCTATTTTATTAAAGTTATATTTTCTTAATGGATAAAGATTTTATTTTATAATGTCAATTCTTTTCCAACAAGTCAAGCATAGAAGCTCTTTTAAAAAGTACTTATTGAAAAAAGTAACAACAAAGATCCCAGAAGGTTTCATAAGCAAGTGACCTAATTTTGCTCTCAGATATGTTTTTACAGGCATATAATATATATAATCTCTTTAGCAGTACAGAGTGTCCTCAAAAAACTTAAATATAGAAATATCATATCATCCAGAAATTCCACTTCTGGGTATTTATCCAAAGGAAACAAAAACACAAACTCAAAAAGATATACCCACCACACACACACACACACACACACACACACACACACACAGGAATATCATTCAGTCATGAAAAAGAAGGAAATCTTGCCACTTGTGACAACATGGATGGACCTTGGAGGCACTAGTGTTGCTCAGTTGCAACCCCAGGGACTGCAGCCCACCAGGCTCCTCTCTCCGTGGGATTCTCCAGGCAAGAATACTGGAGTGGGTAGCCTTTCCCTTCTTCAGGGGATCTTCCCAACCCTGGGATCAAACCCAGGCCTCCTGCATTGCAGGCGGATTCTTTATCTGAGCTACAGGGGAGTCCTGAAGGAATTACACTAAGTGAAATAAATCAGAAAAAGAGCAATACCCTATGATCTCACTTATATGTGGGATCTTAACAAAACAAATAAACCAACCAGCTAAACTCATCGATACAGAGAACAGAGATGAGGAGTGAGGGGTGGTGTGAAATGGGTAGAGGGAATCAAAAGGCATAAACTTCCAGTTAGAAAATAAATAAGTCATGGGATTTAATGTATAGCATGGTAGCTTAGCTGGTAAAGAATTTGTCTGCAATGCAGGAGACCCCAGTTCTATTCCAGGGTGGGGAAGATCCCCTGGAGAAGGGATAGGCTACCCTCTCCAGTATTCTTGGGCTTCCCTGGTGGCTCAGCTGGTAAAGAATCTGCCTGCAGCGTGGGAGACCTGGGTTCAACTCCTGGTTGGGAAGATCCCCTGGAGAAGGGAAAGGCTACCCACTGCAGTTTTCTGGCCTGGAGAGTTCCATGGGCTATTCCACGGGGTCACAAAGAGTTGGACACGACTGAGCGATTTTCACTTCACTTCACTTCACATGGCAACTATTGTCAATGATAGTATGTCGTTGTGTAGTTGCTGCGTTGCGTCCGATTCTTTTGCGACCCCATGGACTATAGCCCACCAGGCTCCTCTCTCTATGAAATTTCCCAGGCAAACATACTGGAGTGGGTTGCCATTTCCTTCTCCAGAGGATCTTCCTGACCCAGGAATTGAACCTGCGTCTCCTGCATCGGCAGGCAGATTCTTTATTGCTGAACGACTAGGAAAGCCCAATAATACTATATTGTATATTTAAAAGTTGCTAAGAGAGTAGAAGTGTTTCCCTGCTGGCTCAGTGGTAAACAATCCGCCTGTCGGTGCAGGAGACACGGGTTTAATTCCTGAGTTAGGAAGATCCCCTGGAGAGGGAAATGGTAACCCTCTTCAGTATTCTTGCCTGGGAAATCCCATGGACAGAGGAGTCTGGTGGGCTACAGTCCGTGGGATCATAAAAGAATTGGACACAACATAGCAACTACCCAACAAGAGAGCAGATCTTAAAAAGTTTTCATCACAAGAAAAAAAAGAATCATAGCTATGTGTGGTGATGGATGTTAACTAGACTTACTAGCTGAGTGGTGATCATCTTGTAATATATACATACATGGAATCATTATGTTGTACATCTGAAACTAATCTAATATTATCTATCAAGTATATCTCAGTAAAGTATATATTTATAACATTTAAAAATTTAGCAGAAATAAAAACTAGTTTAATATATTGCATTCATTATGCATTCTGTTTTCTGAGGAGAAGTTCACAGAACCATATATTGTGGTTCATCCAAGAAAATATTTCTGTATCTTGGAACACATTCCTCTTCTTTGCGAGTCAGAGAAAATGGGAAGGAGACCAGAGGACTCGCATCAGGACTGAGTTTTCTAAGCAGTCATAAAACTTGTCAGAGGAATGGAGCCCTGGACTGCAAACCTCAGTGGGCCTAGTGAGCAGGCCAGCCTTTGACTGCTCTTCCCCCAGTTGGCCACCCTGGCGTTCCCCTTGCGCAGCGCTTTCCTGCGATGTGGTAATCTCCCCTGCAGCCAGCACCGTCTGGCCTTGGCTTCCTGCGTCCTTTGCCAGCTCCGCCCTGAGTCAGTTTTCCCCAGGGTAGTAAGTCCCGGGAAACGCCCCGCCGTCAGCCATTGCATCACCCCAGTGCAGGCTCCTCCAGAGCGGGCCCCTTTGCCCACGTGGGTCCTTACTGTCTTCCTTCTGGAGCCGGGAGTTCCAGGGGGCCCTGGCCAGCCTCTTCTTCCCTGTCAAAGGAACAGACAGAGGTTTGATGATAACGACATGCGCGCTCCTCAACGCTGGCTTGTTGCGCTCCCGGGAGGGTGGAGGGGGCCACAAGGGTTAGACTTATCCTCCCTGAGGGATGAGGCCCTAACCCACCGGCCACAGACCACACCTCTCTCTGTGCATGATGTGGCTTCATCTGCTCATCACCACCGTCTAACTTGTGTTTGGGCTGTTAGTTAAGAGTCTTTCAACCGAACTGTCCCCGCTGAGTTGCCATAGAATCATCTGTATGATGGGATGGCTACAACTTGTATGAGTTTCTCTCTTGGAACTTCCTGTTCTGTCTGGCTAGCCTGTGTAACAGCCTAATTAGCACCCTAATCTGAATAAACTCTCCCAATACACATCCTCCCAAGACAGGAGAAGGGGACATAGAGTCTATAACAAGACATACACTGGGCACTTAATAAAAAATGACAGGTAACATTCTCTGGAAGTTTATGATGTGGAAGGCTCTGTCACTTAATTACCACATCCTTTCCAGAGCAGGTTACTTGTCTAATTTTGAAGATGAGAAAGCAGAGGCTTGTAGAAAGTAGCTGAGGCCACAGGACGGCTAAGGAACAGAGCCTGAAATGGAGGCTAGGCCTTTTCCCAAAGGGCTTTCTCACAGGTGGAGTCACCAAAGAACTTCCCTACCATGAATCCAGTGACACACATTTTCCAGACACTTGTTTTCCTAAAGTTCTGAAAAACAGGCTTACATGATCAGATTTAGATGTATGCTATCCCATAAGACTAATCTCAAGAGACTTGCCTTGAGAGTGTGGCCTGCAGATATCTACCAGATCTTACTCTCTCTGCTTCTTTTTTATAAAATCAGGTACCAAGTATAATATGATATCTTTTTAGGACATGTGTCCTCTGGATCCTGGGAAGGCCAGGAGTTCTTTTGCTAGTGCTTTCTATCAGCTAGC
Organism: Oreotragus oreotragus; assembly: GCA_006410675.1. Taxonomy (NCBI): domain Eukaryota; kingdom Metazoa; phylum Chordata; class Mammalia; order Artiodactyla; family Bovidae; genus Oreotragus; species Oreotragus oreotragus. Next base: position 123,649 of record SJYX01022415.1, read on the forward strand.
CCTACATTTAAAATCAGAGGTTAGATCTTTGCATCAGATTCAGAAGAGAGAATGTGTCTTAAGTTCCAGCGTAGCAAATAAGAAGGAATAAATGAATCTTTCTGCTTCTAAAAATAGATTTTCTGTATCAGGTATATTCACTCTGATTCCAAATTCTTTATACATATTTCATATTCTATCACTAAAACCCTGAGCCCACCATTGGTACATATTTACAAAGTTACTTCCAAAAGCCAACAGTTACCTGTCTTCCAAGTTCTCCTTTCAAGCCCTTGGGTCCCTCTATGCTATTGTCAAATCCAGGAACTCCCTAAAAAATAGAAAATAATAGGCTTTGAATATTTATCCTTAAAAAGGTAATATGGTTGTAACATACCTGGTCACCCCCCAAAAAAGTGATAAGAGAAGGTTAACCCATTTGAAACCATAAGTAAGCTAAATTATATGTGGCTTATAAATGTCTTCCTTTCCTCCCAAGCTCCACATTAGCAGGAGAGCATGGAGACCTAAGGCAAGTGTGTGGGGCCCAAGTGAGAGCTCATGATGGAACACACAGCCGAGGAGGCAGGGAGACATGAGTTGCATTTAGGGCAACTCCTATCCTGGGTCTGGAGGTGTTTCCTTCTCGCTACGGTACCCTCTTTTTCTTAGCTTCTGGTCTTCTTTCTTGGGGCCTCGGCAAGTTTATGTTTGAGGGTTGGTAAATTTTACCCCCCATCCCCTGCCCTTGGGGAAGGCAAAGTTTTGTTTTTGTTTTTTGTCATTCGTTTGTTTTTATTGAGGTCTAGTTGATTTCCAACAGTGTGTTAGTTTCAGGAGTACAGCAGAGTGATTCTGTTATACATATATATATATATGTATATTCTTTTCCAGATTTTTTCCCTTATAGATTATTACAAGATATTGAGTAGAGTTCTCTGTGCTATACAGCAGGTCCTTGTTGTTTATCTATTTTATACATAGTAGTGTGTATATCCACTCCAGTGTTCTTGCCTGGAGAATCCCATGGACGGCAGAGCCTGGTGGGCTGCCGTCTATGGGGTCGCACAGAGTTGGACACGACTGAAGTGACTTAGCAGCAGCAGCAGCAGCAGTGTGTATATCCAGAGAAGGCAATGGCACCCCACTCCAGTACTCTTGCCTGGGAAATCCCATGGATGGAGGAGCCTCATCGGCTACAGTCCATGGGGTTGCTAAGAGTCAGACATGACTGAGTGACTTTATTTTCACTTTTTACTTTCATGCATTGGAGAAGGAAATGGCAACTCACTCCAGTGTTCTTGCCTGGAGAATCCCAGGGACAGAGGAGCCTGGTAGGCTTCCATCTATGAGGTCGCACAGAGTCAGACACAACTGACATGACTTAGCAGCAGCAGCAGCAGCAGTGTGTATATCTGAGTGCTGAAGAATTGATGCTTTCAAACTATACTGCTGGAGAAGACTTTGGAGAGACCATTGGACAGCAAGGAGACCAAACCAGTCAATCCTAAAAGAAATCAATTCTGAATATTCATTGGAAGGACTGATGCTGAAGTGCCAATACTTTGGCCACCTATTGGAAAGGGCTGACTCCCTGGAAAAGACCCTGATGCTGGGAAAGATTGAAGGTGGGAGGAAAAGAGGGCAACAGAGGATGAGATGGTTGGATGGCATCACCGACTCAGTGGACATGAGTTTAAGCAACTCTGGGAGATAGTGAAGGACAGGGAAGCCTGGTGTGTTGCTGTCCATGGGGTCACAAAGAGTCAGACATGACTTAGCAAGTGAACAGTACATAGTGTGTGTATGTTAATCCCAAACTCCTAATTTATCCCTACTCTGCCTTCGCCTTTGGTAACCATACATTTGTTTTTGATGGTTGTGGGTCAGTTGTAAATAAGTTCATTTGTATCATTTTTTTAAGATCACCCATATAAGTGATATATGATATTTATCTTTCTCTCTCTGGCTTACCTCACTTAGTATGATAAACTCTAGGTCCATCCATATTGCTGCAAATGGCTTTTTTTTTTTTTTTTAATGGCTGGATAATATCAAAGGCAAAGATTTGTGATGGGTTCTGCCCCAAGAATGTGAGGACTTTGACCAGCGTTGAGGGCTTTATTTGCCACACACACTCTCTTTCTCCTCCTGGGTCCCTGGATACCTTTTAACACCATTGGTTTATTCCTACTTTTCTGGTTTTCAGAAAGTCTTGGAATCTTGAGTTTTTCTCAATATTTATACAGATGTTCTAGCAGGAGCACTGAAAACAGGCCCACCTATGGGATGTTATCCTAGGCAGGCCAGACTGAAAGCTTTCTCTCTCTTGGGTGGTTTGGACCACAAACAGCAGCCATGATGCCTGGACGATCAACTGAACCTGCCAATTCATCAGTAAGTGAAGAGGGGAGGGCGATTATCCAGTCCTGCTGAGAGCCAGCTGCTGGCTGCCTGGCTGCTAGCAGACTAGGTGACCTTCATCAACCAGTAAGTGATTTGAGATCACCAGCAGGACAAGAGCATCATTCCAGATACTCTGGAACCTTTTTAAACATGCAGTTTCTATACTCACAGGGCTTACAGGCTGACAGAGTGGAAAAACAAAACAAAACATGGGCTTAGAATTTATCTTACAACTGATAGCACTAAAACTTACATGAATAATTATTCCTCTTCCCCACATACCAAAGCCAAAGATTATTTCCTTACATCTTCTGTTATATCCTTGTTTAATATTTATCTGATGAATTACAAGATTAAAGAGTTATATCTTCATTAGAACAGCAAGGAAGAAAAAGGAAGGTAAAGTCCCAAATTTTCTTCCACTGGGTATATACACTGCTTACTATAGTCCAACTCTGCACTATTTGATTGAAGAGCTGACATAAAAAAATCATATGCCAGCACATTCTACAGAACAGAACGGCCTACTTTCCATGCAGACCAGCTGTGTGGTCAGGCTGAATGTGATCTGGCCCACTCTTTAAGTTTTTATGAAATCAGACAAAAGATCATTTAATACAAATTTATGATTGAACTCCAGGAGTTGGTGATGGACAGGGAGGTCTGGCGTGCTACAGTTCATGGGGTCGCAAAGAGTTGGACACGACTGAGCAACTGAACTGAACTGATGATTAAACATGGGCTTCTAATAATGATATGTTTTAGAATGATGAACTTTACTAAAGTGTCACTCAGACAAATGACCTACCTCAGCCTTCCCTCAAATTACAAGAAATTTTATCCTACAAATATATTTATATCAGTCTACCAACACAATAGAAATAGAACAAAAAATAGACAAATGGGACCTAATCAAACATGTAAGCTTTTGCACAGCAAAGGAAACCACTGACAAATGAAAAGAAAACATACAGATTGGGAGAAAACATTTTCAAGGGATGCGACCAGTGAGGCCTTAATTTCCAAAATCTATAAACAGCTCATACAACTCAATAATAAAGAAACAAATAACCCAATCAAAAAATGGGCAGGAGATCTAAACAGACATTTCTCCAAAGAATAAATACAGATGGCCAACAGGTGCATGAAAAGACGCTCAACATCACTAATAGAAAAATG
>SJYX01022415.1:134282-159333 GCA_006410675.1 Oreotragus oreotragus
TTGGAAGGAATGATGCTAAAGCTGAAAGTCCAGTACTTTGGCCACCTCATGCGAAGAGTTGACTCATTGGAAAAGACTCTGATGCTGGGAGGAATTGGGGGCAGGAGGAGAAGGTGACGACCGAGGATGAGATGGCTGGATGGCATCACGGACTCGATGGATGTGAATCTGAGTGAACTCTGGGAGATGGTGATGGACAGGGAGGCCTGGCGTGCTGCGATTCATGGGGTCGCAAAGAGTCGGACACGACTGAGCGACTGAACTCAACTGAACTGCACTGATTAAATTGAATCACAATTTTATAGCAACACCCCGAGTAAAGTTTTGCCCATCGTGTACCAATGACTGAAATGTCTTTGCATTTGAACTACTATTTCTCATGACCCTTATTTGTGGATAGATTTTTATTTCTAATTAGACACTTTGAAGTTGTTTGAAACTCTTGTGTTATCAGAGTATTACCATACGTCAATGTTATCTTCAAGTGCGAATTCCTCTGCTTTTTAAATAGTCATCTCCAATGCATACATAACATTGATATTTGTCAGTATGTATTGTACAAAATTCTTTCTGTGAACAACCACTGGAGGGGGCGTTATTAGAGACAAAGCCCTGTGACGTTCCCCGTTGCCCCACACCCTTACAGCACTTAGTATTGTTAGTTTTATGCATTTTAGGGTTTCTGAAGGTTGTGGCACACTGCTTTGGTACATTGATAGTGGGAGTATAAATCGGTGCAAACTTTTTGGAAAACTGTTTGGCTGTGAAGATTTAAGTGAATATCATCCAGTCTACTCCAAAAGTATAGACCCAGTAGAAATGTGTACGAAAGACACATACAAGAATGTATATATCAGTAATATTTATAAAAGCAAAATCTGGAACAACTGAAATATCTATCAATAACAGAATGGAGAAACAGATCAAGGAATATTCACACAATAAAATATTAATTCATTCAAAAAACTAAGATCATGGCATTCGGTCCCATCACTTCATGGCAAATGGATGTGGAAACAATGGAAACAGTGACAGGCTTTATTTTCTCGGGCTCCAAAATCACTGCAGATGTTGACTGCAACCATGAAATTAAAAGACACTTGCTCCTTGGAAGAAAAGCTTGTATATATCAGTAATATTTATAAAAGCAAAATCTGGAACAACTGAAATATCTATCAATAACAGAATGGAGAAACAGATCAAGGAATATTCACACAATAAAATATTAATTCATTCAAAAAACTAAGATCATGGCATTCGGTCCCATCACTTCATGGCAAATGGATGTGGAAACAATGGAAACAGTGACAGGCTTTATTTTCTCGGGCTCCAAAATCACTGCAGATGTTGACTGCAACCATGAAATTAAAAGACACTTGCTCCTTGGAAGAAAAGCTATGACCCACCTAGACAGCATATTAAAAAGTAGAGATGTCACTTTGCCAACAAAGGTCCATCTAGTCAAAGCTATGGTTTTTCCAGTAGTCACGTATGGATGTGAGAGTTGGACTATAAAGAAAGCTGAGTGCCAAAAAACTGATGCTTTTGAACTGTGGTGTTGGAGAAGACTCTTGAGATTCCCTTGGACTGCAAGATCAAACCAGTCCATCCTAAAGGAAATCAGTCCTGAATATTCATTGGAAGGACTGATGCTGAAGCTGAAATTCCAATACTTTGGCCTCCTGATGCAAAGAACTGACTCATTAGAAAATACCCTGTTGCTGGGAAAGACTAAAGGCAGGAGGAGAAGGGGGCGACAGAGGATGAGGCAGTTGGATGACATCACTGGCTCGATGGACGTGAGTTTGGGCAAGCTCCAGGAGCTGGTGATGGCCAGGGAAATGTGATGTACTTCAGTGTCTGGCGCAAAGAGTTGGACACGACTGAGTGACGGAACTGAACCTTACTCAGCTGAGTAGGACTGAATGAACTGCTGATATTCACCACACTGATTCATCTCACAAGTATGTACTTGAACAAAAGAAGCTGGGAATGAAAAGTACATCCTGTATAATACCACTGAAAAGTTCAGTAATGGGTACAACTAATTCATGGTCCTGAGACAGTGTGATTACCTCAGGGAGGGCCGGTTGTGACTAATACCTGAGGGGGTTTGGGCATTATTCTACTCTTGTCTGATGTTCTGTTTCTTTACCTGAGTGTTGAGTGCACAGGGCATTTACAGTCATCAAGCTGTGCACTCATAATGTGTGTGCTTTCTGATGCATGTTACAGCTTAACAGTAAATTCAAGAGATCTAATGAATAGCATGGTGATTATAGGCTGTGATACTGTACTATACACTCCAAAGTTGCTAAAAGACCAGGTTTTAAATATTCTTACCACACAAAAAAAGTGATAATTATGTACCTGTTAAAGGACTTAGCTAACACTAAGGTGGTTATCCTAATATGTAAATATATCAAACTAACCTGTTGTACATCTTAAACTTATGCAACGTTATATAGATATTACATTGTATACACAATTTTATCTCAACTTCTAAAGTTTTAATGAATGTTTAAAAAACCTACAAAACCCTAATTCATTAAGGTTTTGAAGATTGACATGTGGGTGATCAAAGTCCTAGAGTACTGATGTCCAGTGGACTTGACATATACCCTAGGCTGGCACACGTCCTGTTTGTTTTGATGTAGGTTATGCCTGCTCAACTGGGTTGCATCCCCATTAAAGCAGGTATTTGTGGGTTATACATTTTGCCTGATGTACTTTTAGCTGACTTGGACTCAAGGAAATGAAGCTAATGTTCTCAGTGGAGAAAGACTCTTGGAGAAGAGGAAAAAGAGACGGCTCCAGTTCTTTCACGCTGTCCATGTTCTGAGGTGCCCTGAGGAAGATAATGGAATGGAGTGGAATTCCTTCATAGCTCTGAGGCACAAGTTCTGAAAATGTTTTCTCAAAAATTAGATATGCAAACAGTGGGAAGACTGTCTCACTGCCCATACTCATCTTGTATATGAAGAGTATCAGGCGCAAGGGGCTTGCTTTTAAAACTCTAAACAGTTGTGCCCATGACGATTTCAACTCAGAGCTGCCACAGTAATGCTTTAAAGTAGCGCTCCCTCTCCCCACCAGAGGAGCTGATGGGAAATGAGCCCTGATGTGACGTTAGTTTGCAGCCCCTCGGTCCAAGCACACTTACTGGGTCTCCACGCAAGCCCTTTGCTCCATGGTCCCCAGAAATTCCTCTCTCTCCCGGTATTCCCTAAAGTCAACACAAAGGAAAAGAAGGACAAGAATTTTAAGTGACATTAATAAAAACAAGGAGCTTATCTTCTCCCTGATTTAAATTATTAAATGGTTTCTTACTAAAGTTATTCTGTAAAGAAGAGGAACAACCAATAGTTTCAGGCACCATGTGAATAATTTAACAGTGGCCACAGTTATTCGCCACAGGGGTAAATTCTGTGTTCCAGACAGGTTCATTGTCTTGTCCATTATTTTGTAACTACTGTATGCACCAGGTATTGGTTTTAGCCTTCTTCTGATGAGGCAACTGAGATTCAGAGAGATTCTCCATATTTGACTCCCTACCCCTGAGTTTGGTCGTGGCTCATTCTGGTCAACAGAATAAGATCTACTTGTAAGATCTACAGGGTCGCCGTGAGAGTTCCAAGCCTAGGCCCCAAGGGGCCCCGAGAGAGCTTGTGTGTTTCTACTTGCTCCCTTGCGCTTCAGCCACGGCCATAAAAGGCCGGGCAGCTCTCTGCTCCCAGAAGGATAATAAGAGACAAGTGAAATAAAGCCCCCAGCCAACCTACAGACACATGAGCCATGCGTCTGTAGGTCAGCCATGAGCTGCCTAGATCAGCTGAACTTCCCGGACACATCAGAAACTAATGCTTCCTGTTGTGAACAGTCGAGGTCTTCTGGTTATCCTAAAACACCTTCACGATCCTAGCTGACAGCCATACCTGGTGTAACTGTCTTACTGTGAGTCACCCCTCGAATTCCCAGTACCGTTTCTACGTTGTCCCTCTATTGAATGCCTACCTGGGCTCCCTCATTGCCTTTCTCTCCTTTTGCTCCAGGAAGACCACTGTCACCCTAAAACGCAGAAAACAATAAACTCAAATTCTCATCTTCTTAATGAAAACTAGCTCAGAGGGTTTTCATGATACAAAGAGAAGGTTCTACCTGTTCTCCATTTAAGCCATCAATTCCACTTTCCCCAGCTTCTCCCTGAAAAGACAGATGCGATCAGAACACAGAACACTGCGTTTACGTGGAAAGAAGCCAGACGCCAAAGAAACAGTCCAATTGTGTGTTCTGTATGCACGCGCTTTGCTGGGCTGGCCCTGGGCCATATCTAATATTACCGAGTCATAGAAACCGTCAACCAAAACCAAACATTGTCCGCAACAAAAGGCATTAGTAAACGAAATGAAATGATTAGCAAAAAAAGGAAGGTCAACAAAGTTTCATTTGTACAATCTACTGGTCAATCGCCTCAAAAATAATTCTAGGTAACAGATGGGCAGATAAATGATGTGTGGCACCATACCTCCTGTCCATTTAGTCCCCTGCTTCCCTGGAAATAGAAAGGACAGCAGGGGTTAGTGTAGGAAAAGGAACTAACATTGGGAAGCCTTCAGAGTGCTTCGTGCAATTCTTACCTTAGGGCCTTTGGCACCATAGCATCCTTTAGTACCTTGTTCCCCCACAGGTCCACTGGCTCCTCTTTCTCCCTAAGGAAGAGCACAGACTCAGATGAGCTTTTCCTATCGTCACCTGGAATCTGTCTTGGAAATCTGACAACCTTCGTGTTGGATAAAAAAGTGCTTATAAAAACTGACAGTGGAAGTAAATCAGAGCTACTCTGATGACAGCCCTCTGTGTTGGATCCCACCTGGATACTCTCCAGGGTGAGGTAGTATCTAAGCAAAACAGACATACAACAACTGGCAGCTAAAATGCATTCTCAAGATTTCAGAAGACATGCTGGGACTAGACAGTGAAGAACTGAAGAGACATCGGAGCGTGATGCTCTAGGTATGGCCCAAGCAAGGGGCAGATTTCTTGACCAAATTCCTTCCCTTTCTATCTTTAACCTAAAACCACTCCTGGGATCCTTGTCTTAGTAATCCCACCAGCCAGTGCAGTCTTGTGAGCTGAAACAAAGATGTCATCCTCAGCAACTCTCTCCCCAAGTGGTCACCAAGGTACATCCATTCAACCGCCTTAACATATCTATTCACGCTGCCCTAAATTTTGTCCTGTACCTGCTGCTGTAAGACTTGTACCTGCAATCCTTACCTTGCCATCCTCCATGACGCTGCATGAGCAGGCTTGCTAAACCCATGACCTAGCCATTTTTAATCCTGTGCTTGAACATCATGGAGACAGTGGAAACAGTGACAGACTTTATTTCTGGGGGTTCCAATATCACTGCAGATGGTGACTACAGCCATGAAATTAAAAGACGTTTGCTCCTTGGAAGAAAAGCTATGACCAACCTAGACAGCATATTAAAAAGTAGAGCTGTCACTTTGCCAACAAAGTTCTGTCTAGTCAAGGCTATGGTTTTTCTAGTAGTCATGTATGGATGTGAGAGTTGGACTATAAAGAAAGCTGAGCGCCAAAAAATTGATGCTTTTGAACTGTGGTGTTGGAGAAGACTCCTGAGACTCCCTTGGTCTGCAAGAAGATCCAACCAGTTCATCCTAAAGGAAATCAGTCCTGAATATTCATTGGAAGGACTGAGGCTGAAGCTGAAACTCCCTGCTTTGGCCACCTGATGTGAAGAACTGACTCATTTGAAAAGACCCTGAGCTGGTAAAGATTGAAGGTGGGAGGAGAAGGGGACGACAGAGGATGAGATGGTTGGATGGCATCACTGACTCAATGGACATGGGTTTGGGTAGACTCTGGAAGTTGGTGATGGATAGGGAAGCCTGGCATGCTCCATGGGGTTGCAAAGAGTTGGACATGACTGAGCGATTGAACTAACTAAACATCATTAAGTGATGCCCATCAACTGAAAGACACCTCCAAGTCTTTCTCAGAGTACTCGAGACTCCCAGAACTCTGGGTCTTGCAACTAAATCTCCTCTCACTGTGTCCTGGATTCTGGCCACATTGACCATATGTCATTCTGCAAACACACAATTCCCTGACTCAGTTACACACCCTTGATCACACTATTCTCCCTGTAGTAGAATATTCTTCCCCCCTTAGCCGGGAGAAAGTTCTGTCTGTCCTCAGATGCCACCCAAGCACTAGCCCCTGTCTGCAGCCTTCCTCTCAGGCTGTCACCTGGGGCGGTTCGGTATTTGCACCTCCTTACCCTATCACGTTGCACCTCACATACCTCGAGCAGAGTTCTCGTGTATAACAACTAGACCAACCGCTTCTCATTTGTCTTTCCACTAGTCTGGAATTTACCTGAGATAGGAGCCATCTTTCTTTTTTTCTTTATTTTTATTTCTTGGTCTAGCACTGTGCCTGGCACATGGAGAGATACCTTAAGATGTATCTGTTAAATGAATGATGAGGTCTTTGATAAATGTGATAAACTGTAAGATGCTTAATATACACTTATTAAATGGATGGATGCAAGGAAGGAGGGAAAGAAGGAAGGAAAGATAAATGGATGAATAGATGCAAGAAAGGGCAAGGTCCTAGATAAACAGTGTGGTGAGTGGGTTTACTCGTGCAGAATGGAAGGGGGAAATGGCAGTGATTTGACTCTCCTAGTGAAAAAGAGAAGTTTTTCATTGAGTTGATTATACAGTGTTGGTGGATAGTCCAAGAGGGGACAGTGGGTTAATAAAACACTGGTGACCTGGAAAAAACCTCAGACTTTGCGAGTGAATCCTTAGAACTTGACTTTTCTCGCTTCCTTCTGAATTGATACAAATGCTTTCATAGTGTAGATATGTTCTTAGGAATAAATGGAGCTGGTAAAACCTTGACTTACAGTGGTGCCCTCCTCTCCCAGGTAGCCTTCACTGCCTTTAAAACCTGGAAGTCCCTGGGAATAAGGAAAGGAAGAATACATTAGCACTCCACAGACCAAATCAAGCAAGAATTCCTCAACTTCACAGTTTTACTTTATGTAGAATAGTATGAGTTTGCAAAATACAGCCCCCCGCCCAACCTAAGCTGCATTTACACGCATAAAAATAAATGGAATTTTGAGACAAGTATCCAGATAACTCAAGGGTGGGTGTGTGAGAAACATATTTTCCATAGCTCTCTCTGGGGTTTAGAGCTGGGGTTTATAGAGCTGGAGTTTTCTTTCCTAGACAAACATTCAATGAATACAGCTATATTTGCCCTTGACAGGCTAGAATTATCCTCTTTTCATTAAAAATTCTTTTTGAGGATTTATGCTACATGTAAAATAGACCACACATATTTCTTTCCATTTTTCCTGATACCTGTTTAAAAAAATTCTACCATTCTCTGTACATGAAATCAAAGCATTCAGGAAGTAATTAGTGCAAAAACTTTCTTCAGAGAGACAGCCATGGTGATTTGGAAGTTACAGTGCTATCTAAATTATCCAAAATCAAACACATGTGTAAATAAGTAGTACTGAAATTGTTAAACACATCTATAGTATGTTTATGCATATTTGAACATTTCCTCAAAGCCAAATCATATTTTCACATAAGGGTACATTAACTTCTTTGGGTTAGAGAATATATGAATCTGTTGTTAGTTAGCTGTTTTTAGACTTGGTCTGTTTTTACTTATATATTTCTGGCAGTATTCTGGTCTGGGTAGAGCTGAATGAAACATCTTGGCATCTCTTGCTGTGACAGGGTGATCTGATCTAGCTTTTCAGCAGACAACACAACTTATTCCCTATCTGATTTAAATGACTCTGCAGCCATTAAAAACGGAAATTAAAATGACTCCTTATTTAGGAGGCTTTCATTATTTAACATAAGAGATCCCAGTTGGTTTTTCTGCATCTTGTCATCACTGCAAGGACACTGGATAATCAACAATCTAGGCAGTTTCTCACTCTCTCTCTCTCTCTCTTTTTTTTTTTTCTTTTGGCTGTTCTGCCTGGCATGTAGGTCGAAACTACACTCCCTCAGTGGAAGCATGGACTCATAACCACTGGACTGCCAGGGATCTCCCATCAGCAGTTTTTCTCTTGATGCTTGTATAAAAAGGTTTTTTTTAAAGACTCCAATTTAGAAAACCAAGAAGAAGCCTATCTAATTTGACATATAAGCAGTGTGATAAATGGCTACCTCAAAGGCTCTACCTAGGAGCCCTTATTTCTACCTAAACTCGTTTCTAAAAAACATACTATATTCAAATAAAATGAGCCACTATTGCAACTAAAATCACCGTTTTCCCTGCTGGTCCAGGGTCTCCCCTTGTGCCATCTCCTCCGATGCACTTGCAGAATAAACAGCAGCACGTCCTTTCCGCAACATTGACCTTGAGGAGGGTAGGAATACATTACACTTGGTGGTATCACTGCCCAGGCACACTCACACCCAAGCTCGAGGTGCTCCAGAGAGGGTGAGGGAGACAGTCTTCACCTTTCATCCTTCCTTCTGTGCTCTGCATTCTCCACCATATGAGGAGTTAAGAATAAACTCAAAGGTGTTTTTGTGTTCTCAAAAAAGCATCAGTTTTGCCACAGCCAACTCACTGCACACTAATTTATTAATGGGATCTCCTGTGCCCACATTGACCATGGTATTGTTAATTACCCTGTATAATTCTGCCTCTAATAGTTTGTTCAGTATAAAGAATACATGCTGGTTTTTTTTTTTTTTTCTTTTCCTGTTTTGTGAAATATTTGTATGCTGGAGTATTTAGACTCTGTCCATTGTCATATTGCTTGGCATGGAGTTCAATGGTCAACGCTTCTAGAACAGTTTGTGTGGGACAGGATTTCAAAGACACCCATTATGTGTTCAACATTCAGAAGCACTTGCTATAGAGGGTGGGCATACGAAGAGACTTTATACTCTGGTTATGTTTTTCACTCTGGATAAAAAGCATGTTATATATTTAAAAGGTCTGAGTGAATTTCATCCTGGACCTAGTTAGTCATCCCCTGAAAAACGCGCCTAGTCCATCACATGTGCGGGCTTCTCTAGTGGCTCAGCTGGTAAAGAATCCGCCTGCAAGGCAGGCGACCCAGGTTCACTTCCTGGGTCAGGAAGATCCCCTCTGGTTCACTTCCTGGGTCAGGAAGATCCCCTCTGGTTCACTTCCTGGGTCAGGAAGATCCCCTCTGGTTCACTTCCTGGGTCAGGAAGATCCCCTCTGGTTCACTTCCTGGGTCAGGAAGATCCCCTCTGGTTCACTTCCTGGGTCAGGAAGATCCCCTCTGGTTCACTTCCTGGGTCAGGAAGATCCCCTCTGGTTCACTTCCTGGGTCAGGAAGATCCCCTCTGGTTCACTTCCTGGGTCAGGAAGATCCCCTCTGGTTCACTTCCTGGGTCAGGAAGATCCCCTCTGGTTCACTTCCTGGGTCAGGAAGATCCCCTCTGGTTCACTTCCTGGGTCAGGAAGATCCCCTCTGGTTCACTTCCTGGGTCAGGAAGATCCCCTCTGGTTCACTTCCTGGGTCAGGAAGATCCCCTCTGGTTCACTTCCTGGGTCAGGAAGATCCCCTCTGGTTCACTTCCTGGGTCAGGAAGATCCCCTCTGGTTCACTTCCTGGGTCAGGAAGATCCCCTCTGGTTCACTTCCTGGGTCAGGAAGATCCCCTCTGGTTCACTTCCTGGGTCAGGAAGATCCCCTCTGGTTCACTTCCTGGGTCAGGAAGATCCCCTCTGGTTCACTTCCTGGGTCAGGAAGATCCCCTCTGGTTCACTTCCTGGGTCAGGAAGATCCCCTCTGGTTCACTTCCTGGGTCAGGAAGATCCCCTCTGGTTCACTTCCTGGGTCAGGAAGATCCCCTCTGGTTCACTTCCTGGGTCAGGAAGATCCCCTCTGGTTCACTTCCTGGGTCAGGAAGATCCCCTCTGGTTCACTTCCTGGGTCAGGAAGATTCCCTGGAGAAGGGAATGACAACCCACTCCAGTATTCTTGCCTGGAGAACAATTAACCCATAATATTTATTTTAAGGAAACGTCTGTCTGTGATAAATCCTGTGATTTGCCTCAGTGGGGTAGAATCAATCTTTGTGTTGTGAAGTTTCCCATCAAAATTCTAGTGTGATGAAAAATGAAAATATTTTGTTATAACCATTTCACAATTTCTCCTCTAAATTGTTTCTTTTTATGTACTGTTTCTTTTCTGATACTAGAAAATTCTGTTTTTCCCCCTGTAAACCTCAGAAAACCCAATAAAACTTGAAATGTGTGAAAACAAACCACAACGACGACAAAATGGATTCTGTGACTTCATATTAGATGAAATCAACTTTCTTTGGATCACTGATATCCTACAGCATATTTTACTATTAACATTAAAATGGGCTGTTTCTAAAATTAAACATTTCTTATACAGTATTGCATTTATGTGACATCTAAAAACTGATAACCTTGTTTGAAGAATAACTTCTTCCCTCTATGAATTACCAGTTTTAAATTACAAATTTCAGAGACAGAAAAAAAAAAAAAAGTAAAATAGACACCATTTTCCCATGTAGAAAGGAATTATAGCAAAGCTTCCACATTAAGTTACAAGAAAATGTCTATATTCTCTAAGCAATTATTTTTACATAATTATTACACTGAACACACCGTTCAATATCTATATGCAAGATCTATTGTCAGAAGGTAGCAGGAGAATGGATAAAGAAGCTGTGGTATGTATATACAATGGAATATTACTAAGTCATAAAAAGGAATGCATTTGAGTCAGTTCTAGTGAGGTGGATAAACCTAGAGCCTATTATACAGAGTGGAAAGAGAAAAACTAATATCATTTATTAACACATACACACAGAATCTAGAAAGATGACGCTGATGAACCTATTTGCACAGCAGCGATAAAGACACAGACACCCAGAACAGACTCATGGACACGGGCAGAAGGCAAGAAAGGAGACAGTGGGGTGTATGGAGAGAGCCAGCGTGGAGACATCTGCATTACCATATGTAAGCTAGAGAGCCAATGGGAATTTGCTCTATGACTCAGGGAACTCAAATCAGGGCTCTGCAACAACCTAGGAGGGTGGGGTGGGGGGGAAGGGTCCAGAGGGAGAGGACNCAGCTCAGACACCCTTTGGTGGCATATGTATTGACTGCAATTTGGGCAGGATTATAGGTGCTATTAAGTTTCTTCTTCCTTCTTCTTTTTCTCTTGGCCAAGTATATCAATTAAACATGCTTTCAGACATAGAGAACAAATTTATGGTTACCAAAGGGGAGAGTTGCGGGGGAAGGATAATAAGGAGTTGGGCATTAACATAAACATACTACTATATATAAAATAGATAACCAACAAGGACCTACTGTGTAGCACAGGGAACTATAGCCAATACTTTGTAATCACCTATAAGGGGGAAGAATCTGAAAAAGAATATGTGTATATATATATCCATATATATATATATATATGTATAACTGAATCACTTTGCTGTAACCTGAAATTAATACCATGTAAATAAACTATACTTTGATAAATAAATAGAGAATAATAACAAAAAGAAACATGCTTTGACATTGCTCTATGAAACAATGTTTCTTTCAAAACACCCCCTCATTTTGGCTTTTCACAAAATCAGAAAAGCCTGGTTCTACTCCCAAATGAACAAAATTAGTTCACATTCATAAGCGTAAATATGAACCCTATATACAAAACAAATAGAAAATTTAAACTCATGAGCCTTTTCTGAGTAACTCACCAGGTGCTTTGACAGTTGGCTCCCAAGATCCCTCATCCCAAGAGTGAGCTGTGTCCTGTACTCAAATCCTTTTCCAAATTCAATGTACAGAAGATCAGCCAGGTCGCCAGAATTGGTGGGTCCATCCAGAGCAACAGTGATGAGGGCATTCAGGCCTAGCCAACACAGTCGACAATTCTCCCGTTAAGCAGAGGAGGGCTCCTTTCACCTCTCTGCATATGTATGAAAGTTGCTATTCTAGGAAGCCAGTTGCAAGGGGAACGGTCATTTTACCCTCATTTCCCAACTGTAAAACTGACGAGCGACAAAATCATCACTAGCAAACAAAAGAATTGCCATTTTTCAAAACTAATTAGATTGGAGAATAATTCATATAATAAATTATAACAGATCCTTGAGGTCTCTGATGACTTAAAGTAAAATGTGATGATGTGATGTGAAGTCGCTGAGTCGTGTCTGACTGTTTGCAACCCCCTGAACTATAGTGAGTTTAAGGGAAGCCTCCTGCACCAGTGATTGGAATGTAAATGGGTGCAGCCACTATAGGAACATTACAGGGGTTCTTCAAAAACTATAAACAGAGCTATCACATGACCCAGCAATCCCATTCCTGGGCATATACCCAGACAAAACTATAATTCGAAAAGATATATGCGCCCCGATGTTCATAGCAGCTCTCTTCACCATAGCCAAGACATAGGAGCAAACTACATATCCATCAAGAGATGAATGGATAAAGAAGGTGTGATACATATCGTATATATATTACTCAGTCATAAAAAAAAGAATGAAATAATGCCATTTGCAGCTACATGAATGGACCTAGAGATTATTGAACTAAGAGAAGTCAGAAAGAGAAAGACAGATGCCATATGGTATCACTTACGTGTGGAATCTAAAATACGACACAAATCAACTTATTCACAAAACAGAAACAGACTCCATGCTTGAGTCTTCACAAACATAGCAAACAGATTTATGGTTACCAAAGGGGAGAGGAGGTGGGGAGGGATAAATTAGGACTTTGGGATTAGCAGACAAAACTGCTATACATAAAATAGACAACAAAGTCCTACTATACAGGACAAGGAACTGTATCCAACGCTCTGTAATAGACCAGAGTGGGAAAGAATTTGAAAAGGATTGCATCTCTATATAGCTGAATCACTTTGCACTATACCACAAACCAACACATTGTAAATCAACTATATTTAATAACAGCAATAAGAAATCCACAGAGCATACTAAAGCACAGAGGAATTCATATGTCAAGAAAGTAAGTATTCTAAATTTTTGCCACTTGAAAGGGAGGTCCTGCGAGCAGTAGTGGGGTCTTCATCTGGAAGCTTATCAGAAATGCAGAATTTCAGGCCCCATCCAGACTCACAGAATCAGAATCTATATTTTAATAAAATCTCCAGGTGATTCACATGCACATTAAAGCTTGAGAAGCATAACTCTAAATGACAATCTGGTTGGAATTACATGTACAAGAGACAGTTAAAGATCTCTTGTAAGGCAATTGGGAGCAAATGTCGTATAACCAACCAGAGCTGTGACTCATAGACTCTGGAAGTTTATAGATCAACACATTTCAAAGAAAACTTTTAGAGACTAAGAAAGGGTTGACTTATTTTATAAAGTAAGGACATTAAATGGTGATAGTAATAAGCCGGGCAATCATTAGGGTGGAGGTAAGCATGCAACAACTGTGTTCTCATTTATTGATAATTACTATGTGCCTAGACGCTGGCTAAGTGCTTTACGTGCATTACCTTATTTTTAAGATATAAATACAACATTACAGGTAAGTATGATTACAGCTCTATTTTACAGATGAGCAAAGGTTTTCACCCGACTGCACGACTCCAAAGCTTACACTCAAAGGACATTTTAATAACAAAAATGTACTGCTGCTAAGTCACTTCAGTCGTGTCCGACTCCGTGTGACCCCATAGACGGCAGCCCACCAGGCTCCCCCATCCCTGGGATTCTCCAGGCAAGAATACTGGAGTGGGTTGCCATTTCCTTCTCCAGTGCATGAAAGAGAAAAGTGAAAGTGAAGTCGCTCAGTCTGTCCGACTGTTAGCGACCCCATGGACTGCAGCCCACCAGGCTACTCCGTCCATTGGATTTTCCAGGCAAGAGTACTGGGGTGGGGTGCCATTGCCTTCCCCGAAAAATGTACTAAAGACATAATAATAAAGGCCAGTCCTAAAGTTGGATAAATTTAGTTTTATGAAAACATAACTATTTGGCATTCCTTTTCTCACTTTATTAAGGATAGGTGAAGAATTATTTGGATGGGACTTGAAAACCCATGGAACAGAATAGAAAAAGAATATTCCAAGGACGTGGCAGAGTCAGGAGTGCTTTCTTATAGAAGTCTCTATATGACTTTGAGAGGGAAAGGAGAGTGAAGAGAACAGTTTCAGGGATACAGTGGAGAGGCTCAAGTTCTGCAGGCAGCAAACAATGTGGTTGCTGACATGAAATAAAGGAAGAAACACCAATGAATAGGGTGCCTAACCTGTCCTACTTTGCTGGAACTTTCCTGGTTTGAGTGCTGACAGTCTCTGGTTTGTCCCAAGAAAACAAAGACGCGTCACTTCCAAGAATGAGAATGATGGGGAGAAGCGGGATCAGGGCTGGGAGAGGCCATGGAGAGCGCCAGGTTCATCAACTGGTGTCTAATGATCAAAAGGAGGCATGCCAGTGGGTCTACCTATAAGGGAAAAAGACTTCACATCTGATATTTCTTATAAGTTCCAAGAAAGGTAGAAGTTTAAGAGTTATGAGAACCATGGGGTTGTTGATTTGCAGGAAATATGCATGTAACTATAATTTGTAACTCAGGTTTCCCTGGTGGCTCAGACGATAAAGCATCTGCCTGCAATGTTGGAGACCTGGGTTTGATCCCTGGGTCGGGAAGATCCCCTGGAGAAAGAAATGGCAACCCACTCCAGTACTCTTGCCTGGAAAATCCCATGAACAGAGGAGCCCAGTAGGTTATAGTCCATGGGGTTGCAAAGAGTCGGACACGACTGAGCAACTTCACTTTCTTTCACTTTCACTTTTCTCAGGACGGAGGACTCCAATCCTGATCTTTCTGGACTCATCTGGTTCATAAGATCTTAAACAAAGTGCTTTCAATTCTTAAAAAATGAATTAAGAAAAAGAAGCTTTCAAAAATTGGGAGAATAAAGAATCACTGAATAGATTCTAGAGTACTGGATTTTTTAAAGTGAAAAAACGGATTCAAACCCCAATCTTCATGGATTGGTTATAAAGCGATATCCGTCCCTGAGGATCCTTTTCTCCTTGTCTTCTCACTTTACATGTTCAGAGTCCGGGCCTCAAGTTAGAGAGGCTCTCTTGGGTTAACAGATCAAGGGCTCAGCATCGACTCAGCATCTATGTGAAATGTGGGAGGTCACAGGCAGAGGTGCTCTCTGTTCCAACTGGGAGACATTGAACACCTTTCAAAGAACATTGTGGCCCACACCCTTTTATCTTTCCCACTGAAAGGCTGTAGCTGGTGTGAGTCCTCCAACCTTTACCTCTTTTTCAAAGTTGTTCGGGCTATTTTGGGTCCTTTACATTTCTACATACATTTTGAACCATTTTTTTGTACATTAACAAATATCCTGCTTTGATTTTGATTGTGACTTAACTGAATCTATAGACCTGTTTGGAGAGACGGACATTTAACCATATTCAGTCTTCTTTATCATTGTTTTAGTAATTTTCAGCAAACAGACAACTGTATTTTGTTAAATATATAACTTGGCACTTCCTGTCATGTGTACATTGCAAATGGCTTTTTAAATTTTGTTTTCCACTTTTCCACTGTCAGCATTTGCAAATACAATTGATTTTGAATACTGGAAAAAGATTCTAAATTTCTGAGGATATTCAAAATCTAGCTTCTGAAGTCAAAACTCATTTTTACCAGTTTTCCTCAGGAGTTGGGAGAAAGAAGATCGGTCTTAGAAATCTGGGTGCTCCAAGAGAAACTTTGTGGAGAAAGCTCTGATCATGTCTGCAAAGGTACATCTTCCCCCACAAAAGAAAAGCTGAAATTGAAAAAGGCCTTCCTATCCACCGGAGGGTCCTGTTCTCAGTCCATTCATATTTCCTCTTTGGAAAAAGAATAAAGGCCAAGATGATAGAATAAAGAGAAACAGCTTTAATAAATATGATAAAAATAAAACCCTTACCCTTCAGCTGTGACTTCAGTGAATTTTGCAATCTGTTTAAGATGGAGGAATAAGAACCAGTGAAAAGACAAAATCTAATGGTGGCTCAGTGGTAAAGAATCCGCCTGCAATCCAGGAGACATGAGAGACGCAGGTTCAATCCCCGAGTTGGGAAGATCCCTGGAGAAGGCAATGGCAACGCACTCCAGTATTCTTGCCTGGAGAATCCCATGGACAGAGGAGCTTGGCGGGCTGTAGTCCATGGGGTTGCAAAGAGTCAGACACGACTGAGTGATTAACGCTTTCACTTTTAACCCACCTCTAGTTAACCAGAGAGACAGGTCAGATGCCCTCGAAGCGGAGTCAGAGGTAGCCGTTTAGATGCCCATGATTTATTGAGGAAGCCCTCTCTAAGAAGGGAACAAAGGTAAGCAGGCTCAGGCTGGGGAAGGCGCTAAGCGAGACAGTGTTTCAGCGAAGTCTAGCTCCAGCCTGATCCCGTGGGGAACTCTGGAGCCTGAATTACACCACACAATTAGCATCCAAAACTCTGCACTCCACCTGCTGCCCAAAGATGAGGACAGGGAGTAAACTTCCAGGCAAGGTTGGTGAAGGGCAGTTCCTCGGAGAGAGAGGGAACCTGTGGGTAACATGTGAGCAGTCAACACTCATAGCAGCTGGACGACGAGGGAGCCTGTCTGTAAGGGGGTCTGGGTGGGGTACCAGTAACATCCACTTACAAAAATCTGTTTCTATTCTTAGCCAAACCAAAACATGTGAATGCATTTTCCTACCACTGATCCATATTTTAGTACAAATGGACAATAAATCAGAATGAGCATTGGTTCCTAAAGCCAAAAGCCTGGTGCCAGAGCTTGAAAAACTCATTAACACAATAGTTGGTCCATTTGTCATCTGAGAGCAGGAACTGATTATGAAGTCCCAAGACATGAGTAAACTTGTCCATCAATGCTTGGAACTCTGAAAACTTTAAGAGCGTTAGAAGAAAATCGTCCAACCCTCCCATTCCTTAGTCAAGCAGAAGCGTACACGGCTCACTTCTGCTGGCACTTAAGACATAGAAATGTTAGATAGCTTGGGGCAAAGGAGGCAGGAACATACTCCAGGAAAGCTAAGGAAGAAGAAATAGCGTAATACGAGAGAAAGAGTAAGACACTGCATTCAGTGCTATTTCATATGGGCAGGAGGAAAAAAGTAGGTGCCGAAATGTTGTGAGAGCTTGCTTGCCCTCCCAAGGGCATTCAGAGTGGAGAGGCTGCAAATTCAGGACTCAGTTTTGAGATTACAAAGTTCGCCAACACTCCTTCCCCAGCCCTCCCCATGCGTGGTACCTTCTTTTCTAAGTTCATCAGATTTTTGTTCAAGCTTTTCAACATCATCATCCAATCCATCTGAAAATAAGAGGGCCACCTAGGACAGTGTTCAAAAAAGAAAAATGAGTAAAAAGGAAGTCATTGCAACCAAAAACAATAAATAAAATAAAACTAAGTTACCTTTCCCCGAGCAGCTGACTTATTCTGAAAGGCATCCCAAAGAGAACTCAAGTGGTTTGCGTTGAGAAGAGATGGTCCTTTAACTGTTAAATCCTTCAAGCTGTTCAGGATATTTTCACTGTAGATCTCAAACTTGGGGGAATATTTTTCTGCAGCATTGGTTACTTGAAAAGCCACACTAACCTGAGTCTCTGTGCCCACCTCACAGCTTACCCCATTGAGGGAGCTGATGACACGTAAGATGTCTTGAAGATAGGTTTCCATCCAGGACTGGCCTTCGAGCAAAGTCTGCCCATTCTGCTGAGTTGAGATGTCAAATCCCACCACAACATCCACAAAGCAATCTAGGATTCAAGGGAAAAGCATATTGTATCAGACCAATAAAGAACTTTATTTGACTTATGTGTCATGGTTGAATCATGAGACTTGAAATTCTTGTTTCCATTCCAGTTATAAAGTTGGAAAACAAGCAAAAATGTGAATAATGGAAAGGCTCAGAATCACTCTTTCACAACCTGTTAAAGTGAGTTTTTTTTTCCCCCCCAGCATCTATAAAATCTAGATGATTCTATAGCAAAGTTCTGAAAGATTCCATTGTGTCCCCTGAAGAAGCTATGAAGAGTCACTGAAATAGCTGAAACATGTTGTGGAAATGTTAATAGTCCAAAAGAGAAAATTCATTTCATGCCACCTATCAACTGAGGTCATTCAACAAATATTAAATTATAATTATAAGGGAAAAACATTTGAAAACAGAAAGTTGTTTAGAAAAATAAATTTAAAAAAGAAAATCTCCTAAAATAATGATTTTGACGATTTAATCCCTGAACAGAAAACCACTGAATTACTAGAACACATTACTGCCTTCAAGGAAAACACTCTCTTGTGACAAAACAAAGATGCCAAAATGTCATCACTGAGTGTTCCTAGGAACTATCCTCGTTAAAAATGGAGTATTTTAACTTTTTACCTAGATTACTAAAACCACAAACTCTAGTAAATAAGTTCCTGGTGTTTATTTGACTAATTCAGATTGATGAATGAATCCATGATAATGTGATCAAAGAAATGGAATTTGGGGAACAGTCCAGAGGTGGCAGTCATATGTCTAAATACAATCAGAGAGAGTGGATCATATAAGTCAAGTGGGCTCTCATGGAATGACCTTGCAGACTCTACAGAGATGTCTGCCCTCAAATCAAGAGCCCTTCAGAGCTAGCAAGAGGAGGCAGAGATGGTTTCGGAAGTGGGCTAGGATGAAGGCTAAAAATGGATTTCCAAAGAGAAACAATGAAGGATGGTAGTGGAATAGCAGGTTCAGTTCAGTTCAGTCGCTCAGTCGTGTCTGACTCTTTGCGACCCCATGAATCGCAGCACGCCAGGCCTCCCTGTCCATCACCAACTCCCGGAGCTCACTCAGACTCACGTCCATCAAATCAGTGATGCCATCCAGCCATCTCATCCTCTGCCGTCCCCTTCTCCTCCTGCCCTCAGTCCCTCCCAGCATCAGAGTCTTTTCCAAGAATAGCAGGAGTGGGAACAAAAAGCGGGTTAGGACAGGCTATCAAGGTGGTAAAAACAAATAAACTAGTGCTCTGAGAGTCTGACAACGCAGTAAGGAAGCCCGGAGCGGGGAGGCAGACTTCAGGTTCAGTCCTGGACGGGCCACTGCCGGGTCACTGCTAAACCAATTCTGCCAAATCTCTTCACCTCTCTGAGCATTAATTTTCTTGTCTATAAAAAGAAGAAGATTATATATTTCAAGATAAAAGTACAAAAGAACAGGGAAAAGAAAGGATTGAGCAAGACAGTAACGGTCTCCTGGTTCCCTGCAAAACCCCAAAGCTGATTTTAATTACCTGACTTATAAAGAAAGTCCGTAATTGGAGTTAATGATGGCAGAGTTTTAGTATTAAGAAACACTGTTCAACAAGTGAACTTATTTAAGAAACAGACTCACAGACATAGAGAAAAAACTTATGATTGCCAAAGAGGGATGGGGATGGGGGAGAGACAAATTGGGTTAGTAGATACAAACTACCATATACACAAATACAAAAGCAACAAGGCCCTACTGTGTAGCACAGGGAATTATATTCAATATTTTATCATAAGCCATAATGAAGAATAATATGAAAAATAACATATATGTACAACTGAATCACTTTGATGTACAACAGAAATGAACACAACATTATAAATTAACTATACTTCAAAAATTTGTTAAAAAAGAAAGAAACACGGTCAAGATAGTAAAGTATATTAATAAGATTAGAAGACAGATTCTGAAGAAAACACTTATTTTAAGTGTGAAGTTGGACTGTTGGTGGTTATTAGCTGGGGTAAGAGAAAAATTTTGTTAGAGATTTAAAAGAAGGGGATATCTTAGATGAAAAAAAAAGAAAGAAAGATCTAGAAAATATAATTAGGTAAGTGAAGTGAAAGGGCAAGTCGCTCAGTCGTGTCCGACTCTTTGCGACCCCATGGACTATACAGTCCATGGAATTCTCCAGGCCTGAATACTGGAGTGGGTAGCCTTCCCCTTCTCCAGGGGATCTTCCCAACCCAGGGATCGAACCCAGGTCTCCTGCATTGCAGGCAGATTCTTTACCAACTGAGCCACCAGGGATGCCCACAGTTAGGTAGAGACCTAGTTTGTATACCTCCGAGACCCGCTGTCCACACACATACCCAGGAGCAGGACGCGTGTCCCCTGGAGAGCCTTGGGGGCTGGCTCTCCCACACAGTGAGTGCTGGGCAGGGTTTGACACAGCCTCCATCACTCTCCCTGCAGCAGGTCTTCAACGACTCTGGTCCAACCCATGTCCAGCCCAACTGAACTCATGGGAGCTCTGGCCCCTTCCACCACTTCAGCCACAGATTCAACACACTGCCGCTCCTGTGCCTGACTTTCCCAAGGGCTGGATAACACAGTTCTATGGTGTGGAGAGCAGCTCTCCACGGGGTGAACTGCGAGCAGTGAAAGGCAGAAGGTGGGAAGGAACCAGCAGATAAGCAACTCTCTTCCCCTGTTTGGCTGGTCTGTACAGTGTTTCCGGGACTTCCCGGGTGACCTTCTGCAGGACCAGCATACCAGTGATGCCTTCTCAGAAGCTGTAGCGAGCTTGATAACACACATCTCATGTTTACTTTCTTCTTTCTGGTATCACTCATTCTTGCTTCCCCAGGACTGTACTCCCACCAGAGTACTGCCACATAAACTGTGCTTCAAGCTGTGCTTTCTAGAGAACCCCATTAAGACAGGGACATAAAGAGATCCTTATCAAGAAAAGTTGGAAATGACCATCAGTTTTTTCTTATATTTCCCATATATTTCTTATATTCCTGAAGGTGCGTTTACTTCATCCTTATCAGACTGGCCTTTGGTTGAATGTCCTTTTGGACTCATCTTCCTTGATGATGTGAAAGATGAGAGGCACTCTCGATTCTTTTGCTACCTAGTCATGGCTCCATGCCAAAAAAGGCAGCAAGTCCATATCCTGAAAACTGCTGGGGGCCTCCTCTGGGTGGTTAGAACAGGCAGACTCCAAGAAAAATCAGGAGACTAGCATGGATGAAGATGAGAAAACAGGGTTTGGTTTAGTTGCTTAGGGGAATTTGGTGTATATTGAAGCAGTAAATTGAAATATAGCTCTGAACTGCTAAATGATTAAAGTTGCTGAACCAGGGAACTCTTGGCAAACTGTCCTTTTGTGAAATAAACTACTCTATCACTCCATGCACCAGGACTTATAAAATCACTTCAAGATACCTTTGGCAATACGCTATGAGAGTTACTAAGACTCACGGAATATTTACGCACTCTGGTCCTCATGCATTCCTCATGTGTCCCTACGACACACAGAATAAACAGAAATGCTTCTAATACTCATTTTGCAGAACAAGATGCTGTGGCTTAGAGAGGCTTGCCCGAGGTCTCATGGTTATAGTTGTGGACCTCGCATGTGGGAATCAGATTCAGGCCTGTCTGGAGTCCCTACACTGAACGACCTTATTTTCACCACCTCCTGGGTGGCCAGTGATGCTAGGTCATGCAGGTTTCAAGTGCTATATTGTGCTGCTGGAAGGGAAGCCTAGCAGTGAGTGGCTTCTTTANGGTATCACTCATTCTTGCTTCCCCAGGACTGTACTCCCACCAGAGTACTGCCACATAAACTGTGCTTCAAGCTGTGCTTTCTAGAGAACCCCATTAAGACAGGGACATAAAGAGATCCTTGTCAAGAAAAGTTGGAAATGACCATCAGTTTTTTCTTATATTTCCCATATATTTCTTATATTCCTGAAGGTGCGTTTACTTCATCCTTATCAGACTGGCCTTTGGTTGAATGTCCTTTTGGACTCATCTTCCTTGATGATGTGAAAGATGAGAGGCACTCTCGATTCTTTTGCTACCTAGTCATGGCTCCATGCCAAAAAAGGCAGCAAGTCCATATCCTGAAAACTGCTGGGGGCCTCCTCTGGGTGGTTAGAACAGGCAGACTCCAAGAAAAATCAGGAGACTAGCATGGATGAAGATGAGAAAACAGGGTTTGGTTTAGTTGCTTAGGGGAATTTGGTGTATATTGAAGCAGTAAATTGAAATATAGCTCTGAACTGCTAAATGATTAAAGTTGCTGAACCAGGGAACTCTTGGCAAACTGTCCTTTTGTGAAATAAACTACTCTATCACTCCATGCACCAGGACTTATAAAATCACTTCAAGATACCTTTGGCAATACGCTATGAGAGTTACTAAGACTCACGGAATATTTACGCACTCTGGTCCTCATGCATTCCTCATGTGTCCCTACGACACACAGAATAAACAGAAATGCTTCTAATACTCATTTTGCAGAACAAGATGCTGTGGCTTAGAGAGGCTTGCCTGAGGTCTCATGGTTATAGTTGTGGACCTCGCATGTGGGAATCAGATTCAGGCCTGTCTGGAGTCCCTACACTGAACGACCTTATTTTCACCACCTCCTGGGTGGCCAGTGATGCTAGGTCATGCAGGTTTCAAGTGCTATATTGTGCTGCTGGAAGGGAAGCCT
Organism: Oreotragus oreotragus; assembly: GCA_006410675.1. Classification (NCBI taxonomy): domain Eukaryota; kingdom Metazoa; phylum Chordata; class Mammalia; order Artiodactyla; family Bovidae; genus Oreotragus; species Oreotragus oreotragus. The sequence goes on from SJYX01022415.1 coordinate 156,844, forward strand.
AGCAGTGAGTGGCTTCTTTACATAGCAGAAGCTTTTGAGATATAAAGCTTTTGTGATGTCTTAACAAGTTCCAGCAATTCATAGCTGAAGCACAATACTTATAACATGAACACCAGATAACCTAGACAGCAACCATATCAAGAAAACCTAGACAGCCACTGTATCAAAAAATTTAACAACCCGCAAATAGGTTGGAATCAGACAGATGCAGATTTTAAAGTTTGCTTAGTTTGTCGCCTCCAGTAAAATCTGGGGCAGGCTTCCAACATTCCTTAGAGCTCCCTTTTCCTCATTTGTAAATGGAGATGAAAATAACAACCACAGAGAGTTTGGGAGTTTAATGAGATAATGCATTTATAATATTTGAAAATGCTTGACCCCCCATAGAGGCACAAGAAATACTGATGTTTCCCTCATATCTCCATGCAGCTAACCATTCTTTCTCATAAACTAAATCCTAAGTAATCCTAAGTACAATCAGAGAAACAGAAACAATTTAACTGCACAAATGAGAAAACTAAGAAAGGCTAATGACCGCTCCAAAGTGGTGCATGTTTTAATAAGAAGCAAACTGGATGTTCAGGCTCTGAATCTGGTTTCTTTTGAGACACATCAAGCTACTGTCTGATTTCCCTTGATTTGGGAGTTTATTGCTCAGGAGGAGCTGGTATCCTCCACTATGTTTGTATAGGCTTTATCAGCTTTATCATTCCAACCTCATTAGTCCTCAGACCACAGCTTAGCCACAAAGGCCTCACACATTCTTGTTTGTTACAGTAATCACTTGAATTATCTTTAAAGTGTACTTTTCTTATTTATTTATACATTCATGACTTCTGTTTTGACTTTCTGCTTGGCTTTTTTTCACCCTATTAAGGACAGATTAAACAGCTCCAAGATAATTTTCAGCCTAATATGAATAAATGGAAATGGGTATTTCATGTGAAACAGGAAATTCATGTGGAAGGTTTGGCTGAAGTCACCAGGCACATTACGAAGTATGGGAGGAAAGTGGAGTGCAATCTACATAGACAGTCCTGACCAACGGCACGACTCTTAACCTTTGGCTCACACACTGGGCCTTACGGAAGGTTTGTGCTTAGAGCCCAGAAGACTTACGGAGGGGACAGTTGGTGTGCCCACAAGTGCACACACACACACACACACACACACAAAGAGGACATAATGTTATCTTTAATTGAAGAGAGAGGCACTTTGAGAGGCAACCTGGAGATGATACAGCCAAGAAATTATGAACAGTGAGATATGATGTCTTGCTGCTTTCTACAAAGGAGAGGCACCCACACTGGAACACCGACAGGGGGGGCTAGAACTTCCAGGGTTTCCTGGGGAAACTGACACATAATTGTTTCCCATGGNACACACACACACAAAGAGGACATAATGTTATCTTTAATTGAAGAGAGAGGCACTTTGAGAGGCAACCTGGAGATGATACAGCCAAGAAATTATGAACAGTGAGATATGATGTCTTGCTGCTTTCTACAAAGGAGAGGCACCCACACTGGAACACCGACAGGGGGGGCTAGAACTTCCAGGGTTTCCTGGGGAAACTGACACATAATTGTTTCCCATGGAGTTGATACGGCTGCACACAAGAAAGAGCTGTGCTGGGCTTCTCTGGTCTCCCATCCAAGAAGGCTGCCAGGAGGGGCAAAGAGATAGCAGCAGATAAAGTGGGCTGCTGCTGCTGCTAAGTCGCTTCAGTCGTGTCCGACTCTGTGTGACCCCATAGATGGCAGCCCACCAGGCTCCTCTGTCCCTGGGATTCTCCAGGAAAGAATACTGGAGTGGGTTGCCATTTCTTTCTCCAATGCATGAAAGGGAAAAGTGAAAGTGAAGTCGCTCAGTCATGTCCGACTCGTCACGACCCCATGGACTGCAGCCTACCAGGCTCCTCCATCCAGGGGATTTTCCAGGCAAGAGTACTGGAGTGGGGTGCCATTGCCTTCTTCAGGATAAAGCGGGAGGCATCCCTAGGTGCCCCGAAGCTGAGGAAGGCATAAGGGAACAGCTGGAATTGAGAGATGCCCACTTTCCTCAAGGGACAGACGCACCTGATGAATGTGCAGAAGGGGAAGTCTTTGAAGCAGTCATGAGTGGGCCCAGGTTAGACAAGGGTTGCTGAGAAAATGGAGTTCTGAAAAATGCCATCAAGTGAAGAACTTTCCTGATCCTCTGGCCCATCTCCCTTGGCCAGCCCATGCTGGAGAGGTTGGACACCACGATCAGCAAGGAGATGGCAAGGCCTGGGAGGAGGGGGCACTGTGGGAGGAGGGGGCAACATGGGAGGTGGGGGACGAGCGCTAAAATGCCAACCAGCTAAAATGGTCATGGTGATCGGCCTGCAGCAGGGAAAGCACAGTGAACTTGACTGAGTGTGAAGTCTGAAGAGTTATCCAAGGATGGACATATTCATCACCAAGAAGAGGTCCACTTACTTCTTTCAAGTGACTGCCAGCAAGGCAA
>SJYX01022417.1:0-22538 GCA_006410675.1 Oreotragus oreotragus
GATCCCTGGGTCAGGAAGATCCCCTGGAGAAAGAAATGGCAACCCACTCCAGTATTCTTGCCTGGGAAACCCATGGGCAGAGGGGCCTGGTGGGCTACAGTCCATGGGGTTGCAAAGAGTCAGGCAGTGACTGAGTGATTAACACTTTCACTTTCACTTTTGCCATAATGACCAGTACTGGGAGGAAGAGGCCATCTTGACTACTCAGAGCAGCTTCTCCGAAGAAGGGGAGGTGAAGGCGGGCTAGGAGTTAACCGGACCCAGTGGAGGGAACAGTGCTCCAAAACTTTAAACGACAGTTGTTATTAGACTTTTGCTCAATTCTGTTGTTCATTGGGTCGATAATGAAGCACGCGCTGTACTGTCCCACGTATGTGCTTTTCTTTTAACACATTTATAACTATATTTCAGTGTAATTGTTTCCTTTTGTGATCCTATATATTTTGTTTTATATTTGAAAACATTATTCTGAGAAGAGGTCCATAGCATCTGCAGATTGCCAAAATTTATGAATTTCTGTTCTGTTTTCAGATATTCAGATGCTAAGCATAATTTTGAGGGTGCTTCCTACTTAAAAACCCCATTTGTTTTGCTCTACCTGGAGCTGCAGTGTTGAAGCCACCAGATGGTGGTAGAAAGTATGCTGGAGTTAAGAGTCAGAAGGCCCATATCTGGATACTGTCTTATGGCCAGCTGTGTGACTTTGAGCAAGGTGTCACCCTCTCTGAACCTAAATGTCCTCATCGCAAATCTTAGGTAACATAATTCCTGCCTCGCTGATTGTCATGAGTAGAAATGAGACCATTTGTGTGAAAGCATTGCCAATGCAAGAAATGAGGGTTTGATCCCTGGGTTGGGAAGATCCCCTGGAGGAAGGCATGGCAACTCACTCCAGTATTCTTGCCTGGAAAGATCCNTCGCTGATTGTCATGAGTAGAAATGAGACCATTTGTGTGAAAGCATTGCCAATGCAAGAAATGAGGGTTTGATCCCTGGGTTGGGAAGATCCCCTGGAGGAAGGCATGGCAACTCACTCCAGTATTCTTGCCTGGAAAGATCCCATGAACAAAGGTACCTAATGCGCTACAGTCCATGGGGATCACAAAGGAGTCAGACGTGGCTGAATGACTAAACAACTAACATGCACAGGTACGCCTTCCAAAAACGTTTTTTGAATCTGACTGAAGGCAGTGGGCTCTTCAGCCCATTTGCATATGCAAACATGGGCTTATGGGAAAAGATGCCTTTCTGTCTGCCTCCTGCTGAGGCTTGGGGAGCCTGCCAGGATGCTTGGGGATGGCTCTGACAGCAAGGTGCCAAGAGGAAACCTGCCTCCACTTCCAACCCTGTCCCCTCTAGTGAACCACGCGGAGCCAAAGGGTTCACAGGGATTGGCAGGAAAAGGGAAAACAATTTGTTCAGGGGCCCTAGAGTCAGACACTTGGCATGCCGAGCTGGTGGGGTTTTTCAACTCTAATCAGCATCAAGTTGATCTCATTTTGAGAGTCACTAAGAAATCCAGACTATCTACAGGTAGCGGCCACCAGACATGCCCAGCCCTCCACCTGGCCCCTGCCCCTTCACTTGCCATCCTGAAGCCCAGGTGGCACCAAGGTGCCTGGACTGCTGTTCTGGACCCAGCCGTCAGCCTTCGCCTCCATGCTTCAGCTAGGGGCAGCAGGCAGCAGAAATTTTGTTTTCCCTCTCAGTCTTGACAGATTGGTTGGGTTTTTTTTTTTTCCCCTCCTAGATTTTCTTTTGTTGAGTTCCATTTTTCTGAAAATTAATTTATTGTGGCTGAAAGAATGGCAAATAGAGAACCCTGGAGACTGGTTTCCTGTATTTATCCAAGGCAGTCGCCCGGTGCTAGCAGGTTCCTCATTGCAGGGACCCACCGAGGAGACCAGCCAGGCTCTGGAGTTAAATAGCTTCTGTTCTCTGAGGAGCTCAGAGCACTTTAGAAACATGAGCTCATTTGGGGTCCGTACTGGCCTGGATTCAAAATGCCCCCTGATCCTCCCGGGACACAGATGTCTAAGACAGCCCGTGTTCCTGCGGAGGCCATTCTGTCCTCCTAGAGTCAGAAAAAATGGAAGCATAAAGCGCAAGTTAGATGAGCCTGTAATGAAAAGCAAATGCCTTGGAGGTTAGATGAGGGGCTTTGAATCGTCCCCCCTCCCATGTTCTCCAGGCCTTGGTTTGTGCCTTAGCTGAGGCAGAACACTGTCCTTTCAAAGGATCAGAGGAAATCAGAATATGAAAGTGCCTAGCCTGATGTGTGGAGAAGGAAATGGCAACCCACTCCAGTGTCTTGCCTAGAGAATCCTGTGGACAGAGGAGCCTGGCGGGCTGCCGTCGAAAGGGTCGCACAGAGTCGGACACGACTGAAGCGACTCAGCAGCAGCAGCAGCCTGATGTGTTAAAAGTGTTTTTGTTTACTCACTAAGTCTTTGTCTGACTCTTTCACAACCCCACGGACTGTAGCTCCGCCAGGCTTCTCTGTCGATGGAATATTCCAGGCGGGAATACTGGAGCAGATTGCCGTTTCTTCTGCAGGGGATCTTCCTGACCCAGGGATCGAACCTGTGTCTCCTGCATTGGCAGATGGATTCTTTACCACTGAGCCGCCAGGGAAGCTGGTGTTACAAATAGTAGATACTCAGTGTGTTAGTTGAATCCAAAATGTCCAGAGTGAATGCAGGCCAATGGGTTCGATTCTTGTTGTATTGCCAAAGATGGACAGTTTAATCCCTTACATCAACTCCCATTTCTCCTTCTCTGAGTTATCTCTAGGGAATACCAGACATACCTAGTAAATTACAGAGGGTCACAAAATCCTTGGGGCTTCGTAGGTGATGCAGTGGTTAAAAAAAAAATCTACCTGAGAAATGAGACGATTTATGTGAAAGCATCATTAATGCTGGAGACATGGGTTTGATTGGGAAGATCTCTTGAAGGAGGAAATGGCAACCCATTCCAGTGTNAAAAAAAAAATCTACCTGAGAAATGAGACGATTTATGTGAAAGCATCATTAATGCTGGAGACATGGGTTTGATTGGGAAGATCTCTTGAAGGAGGAAATGGCAACCCATTCCAGTGTTCTTGCCTGAAAAATTCCGTGAACAGAGGAGCCTGGTGGCCTACAGTTCTTAGGGTTGCAAAGGGTAGGACATAACTTAGCAACTGAGCACGCGTGCATGGCTACACTGGGCCACGTGGATAACACATCTCAAGGTCAGCTGATGATCTTACGTTCACATATAGCCTTAATGCCTTCCCCTTGCCATGTAGCAGAGAGTGTTCACATGCTCCGAGAGTGAAGACACGGCATCTCTTTGGGGAAAGGGAGGAGAGGGGTCATTATTCTGCTTATCACACACGGGTAGTGGTGGTTTAGTTGCTAAGTCGTGTCCGACTCTTGCGACCCCACAAACTGTACCCTGCCAAGCTCCTCTGTCTGTGGAATTCTCCAGGCAAGAATACTGGAATGGGTTGCCATTTCCTTCTCCATGGGATCTTCCCAACCTAGAAATTGAACCCAGGTCTCCTGCATTGCAGGCAAATTCTTTACCACACTCTATCAGATGAGAATGTCTATGCCTCCCTTTTGTAAGTGTGGGAACTGAGAATCATGGCAGTTCAGTAATTTTTCCAAGGTCACACAATCCAAATGTCACTTCACCTAAAACTGTAGGGTCTCAGCTAAAAAGCAGAAGTATTCTGGTGAATGGCCAGAGAAACCCTTCCAAAGGGAGGGATGTCATTTGAAAGTGGGCTAAACAAATCACCATGCCTTTCCACAAGCCCATAGAAATATAATTTTCTGTCAGCTTTATGGTGATGAGAAGCACTACTGGGGGTTTTCCCCCTGCCAGCTTCTCCAACCCGAACAAAAGAGAGAAAGAGAGACCTTGTCTAGGAAAACCCCTCCGAGATTGCTCGCTTATCTGTCCCTGAGAACTGAAGAAAGACCATTTCTCATCTCCAGTAAAACCTTCCAATAATGAACTCCGCGATAAGGGGACTCCATTCATCCTGAAGCCACAAATCGTTCCAGTGCATCAACCCTTTCAGTCCTCAGGGAGATAAAGAGGGGATGTTTTGGAACTCTTTAAAAACATTTTGTGTGCCTTGGACCTGCAAACCTCCACACGTGTGCCACACAGCACTTTCCTAGCCTTGCGCCGAATGCAAGGCTTGCTCTCCTGCACACGTGTGACCCGGCAGTCATCCAGATACCTGTGATAGTGACCTCTAATCTCTACCAAAACCCCTCCAAGTAGCTGTTAATCTCTATGACCTTCAGTTTCCACACCTGCAGAATGGATATATGTACGCTATTAAATACCCAGTATACGACAATAGGCTTAGAACTCAGGTCTGTTTGGCCCCAACCACATGCCCTGGCCACTTTGCCTCCAACCTGCTTTCTCCACCTGCTCAGCCTCTACTCAGTACTTCTCCTCCCAAGGACATCATCTGTCTGTCTGTCACATCTCCCCGCTGTCAGAACTTCCCATCTGCCCTTCCATCCCCCCTCACCCGCCAGGGAGCCTGCCCAATCTACTTGACTCCCTCCTTTGGTCAGAATCCTCTTCCAGTGCAGCAGCTCATAATTATGTGTCCTTAGCCCGTAACTTTGTGTCTTTATTCATGTTTCTCCCTAGATTTGAGTCATTCTCCCAGAAGAGGCTATGAGCTCGTCTGGGACAGAATCCATTCCTTACACACACTTTCCCTTGAGTTCATCATGGACCCACCATAGGATGAGAGGCACAGGTGTCTGATAAGGATGACTCGATCTGAAGATTGACCTACTTTACAGAATGTCTAGGTTTTTATTTAAAGAAGCTTACTATAAAGTTACACCTGAAACTAACACAGCCTTGTAAGTCAACTATGCTTCCATAAAAAAGAAAGACAAAGACACCTGTAGTAACCAATAGCCAGTTCGTTGCTGGGTTAACCTGAGCCCCAGAGGTCCTGACTCCTATTGCAGCATCCCCTCTACCCTACGGGCCAACTATCATCTAAAAAACTGCCACAGGAATAAGACGGGACAGGGAATTTTGAATGTTTTGTTCATGAATGAACCACCAGTCCCTGAAACAATGCCTGGCACGTGATAGGAGCTCCAAAACTATTGCATAAATGAATGAAAATTGTTGAAAAATATTTTGAACACAAATTTCAGATGAGTACCTTAATTAGCTATTAATTAGATGACTGACTTCATTAGCCCTCATCAAATAGAATCCAGATGTTCTGGACCCCAAACAAGTGCGGAGTCCAGCGCTGAATGTTTGGAGTGAGGTCTGGATGATGATATTCTTGTTTTTCTTTTCTTTTTTTTTTTAATATATCTTTATTTTTGGCTGTGCCGTATCCTCGCTGCTGCACAGGCTTTTCTCTGGCTGCAGAGAGCAGGGGCTACTCTCTAGCGTGGCTTGCAGGCTTCCCCTCACGCTGACTTCTCTTGTTGCGGAGCTCGGGCTCTGGGGCACGTGAGCTTCAGTAGCTGCAGCGCGTGGGCTCAGCAGCTGTGGTGCATGGACTTTGTTGCTCTGCAGCATGTGGGATCTTCTCAGACCAGGGACTGAACACTGGCAGGTGAGTTCTTCACCGCTGAGCCACCTGGGAAGCCTGAATGATGGCATCCCCTAGACCTCTCCTGGACAATTCTGATATCTTCGAGAAATGCAAATCAAAACTACATTGAGGCATCTCCTCACACCAGTCAGAATGGCCACCATCAAAAATCTACCAACAATAAATTCTGGAGAGGGTGTGGAGAAAAAGGAACCCCCAGACACTGTTGGCAGGAATGTAAATTGGTACAACCATTATGGAGAGCAGTTTGGAGGTTCCTTAAAAAATTAAAAATAAAGCTACCATATGATCTAGCAATTCCACTCCTGGGCACATACCCTGAGAAAAGGTATAATTCAAAAAGACACATGTACACCAATGTTCATTGCAGCACTATTTACAATAGCCAGGACATGGAAGCAGCCTAAATGTCCACCCACAGAGGAATGGATAATAAAGATGTGGGGTATATGTATGTATGTATATACACAATGTATTACTCATCCATAAAAAGAGTGAAATAATGCCATTTGCAGCAACAGGGATGGACTTAGAGATTGTCATACTAAATGAAGTCAGACAGAGAAAGACAAATATCATATAGCTTATATGAGGAATATCAAATTCCACATTGACAAATATCTAATTCCACATTGCTTATATGTGGAATGTAAAAAATGGTACAAATGAACTTAATACAAAACAGAAATAGAATTACAGATGTAGAAAAAAATTCATGATTACCAAAAGTAGGGATGGTTTCCATTTAGTCCACCACAGAGCATGAAGTGAGTTCCCTGTGCTATAGTGTAGGTTCTCATTGTTGTGATGTTGCTTACTTGCTAAGTCATATTTGACTCTTTTGCAACCCTGTGGACTGTAGCCCACCAGGCTCCTCTGTCCATGGAATTCTCCAGGCAAGAATACTGGAGTGGGTTGCCATTTCCTTCTCCGGGGATCTTCCTGACCCATCAAATCCGCATCTCCTGCTTGGCAAGTGGATTCTTTACTACTGAGCCAACAGGGAAGCCCAAGATTCTCGTTAGTTATCTATTTTATACAGAGTGTTGTACATGTCAGTCTCAGCCTCCCAATCCATCCTTAACATTATTTTAACATAGCTTGATCTGGGCACCAGGATAGAGTCCCTTTCAATAAACCTTTGCTCAGAGGAACGTGCCATCTGGGCATCAGACAGAAACACAAGAGCAAGCACTGCTAGGTCCTTGAAGAGTGGACACGCTGGGGTCCAGGCACAGGTTTTCCTAGGTCCCAGGAGCTGCATCGTGGGCTGTGCTGACCCTTTCTGCTCATTATGACATTACCAGAGCCCAACCTCAGTGTCACTTCTGAGAGCAGGGCCCTTCGAAAAGAAGACCCTCAGCAGCATAAATCTGCGAGAGTGATCCTGTGGCCCCATGAGTTTATCTTCCATCTGGTTCTACCCTAACGAGATGCGCAGCTCTGGCTTTGAGTGGTTTAGAATGTGCGAGGAATATGCTGTCCTGAAATACACTCCCGCCTCAAGCTTTCCTGAGGATGATTTCAGCGCCTGGGAGAGGGAGGAGGCTTGCCTTTCTGTGCAGCCTCTTCCAAGGATGATCTTACAGGAATAGCTTTATCTTAAAGCAATTATAAATTTTCACATGCTCATTTATTTATTTTCTCCATCATATTTATCTCCCAAGCGTATAATCATTGTATGAGCTTTACTTTAAAAACAAACATACATTGACTCCTAGGCCTTGCATTAATAGATGCTGTTTATTCTCATTTAATGCAGCCCTGAGTCCCTAACGAGATGCGCAGCTCTGGCTTTGAGTGGTTTAGAATGTGCGAGGAATATGCTGTCCTGAAATACACTCCCGCCTCAAGCTTTCCTGAGGATGATTTCAGCGCCTGGGAGAGGGAGGAGGCTTGCCTTTCTGTGCAGCCTCTTCCAAGGATGATCTTACAGGAATAGCTTTATCTTAAAGCAATTATAAATTTTCACATGCTCATTTATTTATTTTCTCCATCATATTTATCTCCCAAGCGTATAATCATTGTATGAGCTTTACTTTAAAAACAAACATACATTGACTCCTAGGCCTTGCATTAATAGATGCTGTTTATTCTCATTTAATGCAGCCCTGAGTTGAGGGGGAAACAGCTATTCACAGCACACGTTACCGACAATGGTTTCAAACATACTGCCAGTGCAGCAATGGCTTGACCCTGTTGTTCCATTCAGACCCCCACTGGCTGTAGAACCTGGGACATGTGTTCATTTTCCTTATTTTAAAAGAAAATGGAGAAATATTTGATGAAGAAATAACATTTAATTTTTGAGAGTTTCCAAGGTTTAAATAGTATAAGATGTATAAGACCAATTAAATATAAGGATTTAAGTAGTATATTAGTTTTACAGTTGTAGAAATAGATAGATAAGGTAATGTTTGCTTGTCAACCAGTTAATGCCATGGAGGCAGTTGCTAAATGATGTTTTACAAATAATAAGACATTTCAAATGCTCAGCCAGTAGTATGAACTTGTCATTAGTTCTTTGATCACCTGCTGTGTCTAACTATCACCCCAAATTATTTCTCAAAACTTGCTTTAATAGGACATTAGAACCCCTCAGGAAATATTCTAGGCTTGCTATTCCTTCAAACAAACAAACAGAAAATACAGATTTTCAGTTATATGTAGCCCCAACTTATATGCTGGAGGAAAATTATCTAAGGGCACATTCAGTAATTGCTGAGCCAGTTAACATAGGTTGCAGTTGTTGCTTCTAAGGACGTTCAAAATTATGTATCTCCTTTTTTTGTGTGGGAGGGGTGGTTCAAAAGAATGCTTTCAAGCTGTGTAGCGGTTACCCAATTGTCTAGATTGCTATTTAGAATAGAAGAGGATGAAATGGATGGATGGATGGTTGGATGGATGGATGGGTGGTTGGATGAATGGATGAGGCATGGAGAAAAAGAGAGATTGATTTAACAAATGATGAGCATATCCTCCAAGAAAGCTGTGCCCCGACTCTATTGGGCCCACTATTTCTCTGGCCATTACTACCTCCTAGGATATCACCTTGGTGAAGGTGAATTTCCATCAGTGAATAGATGGGGTAACAATGATCCCAGAGTTGAACTTAAGCCAGGAGCTATAACCTCAAAGTAAACATCAGTGTCCCTGATTTACAGATGCAGACAGTGACGCCTATACAGAATAAAGGATGTGCGTAAGACCAGAGAGCTAGTACGGGGCAGTGCCAGTTTTCAACCCCAATTTGTGTGATCTGCGATCCATGCTGTTAATCCCTGTGCTGAGGTTTAGCATCTGTAAAGTCTAGCTGGTAATAATACCCGGAATGGTATTATTCACAGACGTGAAGGCATATATGAACATACACTTGGGCCACAAAGCACCATTCCCGTAATTATGATGTGATCTTTCTTCTAACTGCTCTAACGAAGGACCAGGGGTGATAAAATGCACGGAGGCTCCAGGCTCCAGTCATCGGTGACATGAGCAATAATGCCACCCCTTGGCACAGGGAGGTGCACTGTTAGGAAGAAACCTCTTCAAAAGCTCTCACACTTCAGCTGCTGTGCTGAGTGAGTTTTGCATCCAGGCAGTTAGACAAGGAATGCATCTGGCACCGCTAACACCTTTCTAAATGCCCTGCTGCCTGTCCAGTTCCTGCTTAGCTGGCTCTTAAGAGCCTCACTGAAATGGAAACACTAAGAGATGATTGTCACCAAGCCACCTGTAGAATCCAGGGTTGCAAGAGGATCAGCCCCTCGTTTAATTGTAAATAGGAGCTCCTCGCAATTCGATTCAGAGGGCGATCACATAGAAATGTTAATGTTATTTACTGTAGCATGCCTGGGATGGTGGCGTTTCTCAACATCTGTTTTCATTTAAAATTTCTGAGTTGCCTTTGTGTTCCATTCTGCGGGCCCCGCTCAGTAATGATGCCGGTCATACTTATGAAGCATGAGGATAGAGAGTGGCAAGTGGGAACCCAAACAAAATATTATTAATGAATATTTGCAGCTGCTGGTGGGACTTGGTGAGTAGCTGCCAGCATCACTGATGAAACTCATCTTGTAAAAAGTACTATGATAAATATCAGCCAGGAGTGATTAGCAAGGGTTGTTAATTCATGAATGACTTACAAGCAAACCAGCAAGTTGATCACCACCAGAAACAGAATACTTTTTTTCTCTCTCTCTCTTGCAAGGCAACCAGAAGCTTAAGATTATAACATGGTCATCGTTGCCACACTCTTGGCTTTCTTTTTGTACCTTGAGAGGTTTAGTCTTGAAGAAAAATGAAAGAAGCAGAAGTGTCTGTGTGTTCAGGGAAATGAAGTGTGTAAGACCATACACGTCTTTCAAGGCTCAGATCAAAATTCACTTCTTCCCAAGAGACTTTTTGCCAACGTCCATCCTCTGGGCATCCCTGGTGGTTCAGTTGGTAAAAAGCTGCTTGCAATGCTGGAGACAGCTGAGTGACTAACACGTTTACCTTTTATATACAAACACACATATATATGATAAGCAGTACTGTCCTCATTGTACAGATGAGAAACTAAATTGAAGAAGATAAGGAACTCCACCCCTAGTATCACAGATCAGCTAAGATTGAACACAAGCCAGTGCAATTCAATTTAACACTGTGTAATTCATTGGAACATTATCCAGTGGAGACTATATGACAAGGCTCAGGCAAAGACAGGAAGAAAACTCCTCCCCTCTATCTGTGACTTAAGGGTCTCCTGCTGACCCCTAGCACCCCTTTAGCTTTCTCAAGTGCAAATCAAAGAAAACGACACCCACCAAAACTCACACGTTCACTTATTTAAAGCGGTCATTTTGGGATCTGCCCTCCTATTTATTGATGCAACGATAGCCTTACACAGTTTTAGAAATCCTTTAGCATTATGTCCAAAACTCGTTCAAAAGAATACCCTCTAATATACATGACTAGTTACTTTACCCCCAGAAGAGGCAGTGCTATCACCCTTTAAAGTAATCCCAACCCCAGTTCATCCAAAGCAAGGAATTTAACGAAGCCTCTGAAGATAGAAAGACTTTCAGCCGCCTGTTTCCCCAACTTTCCTTAATGTCTGGGGTCACAGAAGAGGAAATTGGTTCTTCTCTGTTATTTAACTAAACACCAAGTAGTAAAAACAGGAAAATCCAGATGAACCTAAAGATAGCTTGGATAGGGAGCATCCCCAAAATGGACAAAGAAAAGTCCTCAGCCCCAGCGCCATACCCACAGCCTGGGAGGGAAGATGAATGCTGTTTCCCAGCTCACTTCCAACGTGGAGGCCTGAGGCTGCGCCTCTGAGTGTCTCCCTGCCAGAGACGCTGACTCTGGGCTCAGGCACTCGGTGCCCTTGTGAAGACATTTTGTTTTGGGGGAAGCCCTTTAGGCATCCAGACAGATGTCCATTTGTTCCCTCCCTGTCTCAGCTATGGTCCTGGGGGCAACTAGAATTGGCAGCATCAGGTTGGAGCCCCAACGGGCGCTTGTCTTTCTGGGAATGGACCAGAGCACGTGCTCTGGAGGAGCGCCAGCATCCACGTTAAGTGACGATGCCTCCCAACACCTCACAGGTATACTTCCCAGAACATCCAAGTCCCGGATGTTCAGAGCAGAAATAACATTGGAAAAAAACTGGAGGAGATTCAGAGGAAAGAAAGAATGATGGTCTAAAAGCCAGGGGGACAAAGGGACCCCACTAAGAAATAGCCGCAGAAAGATGTAGCTGATGGTTGGTTACCTGGTAACGTGGGGGGAGGGGTCAAGTACATCAGTAGTCCCAGTGAGCCAATAGGTGATGTCCCCAGGATTCATAATCCTCTGTTCAGTCGTTCTGTACACAGTTACAGAGCATCTACCGGCACCAGGCACGTCGATCAGGGGTTGGGGACATAAAGATGATCAAACAAGGCCGAGTCTCGCCTCATGGCACTCACTGTCTAGGAAGAGAAACAGATGTTAACTTGACAATCACAGAAATAGATGCTCAATTGCCAGGGCTTCCCTGATGGCACATAAAGAATCTGCCTGCAGTGCCAGAGACCTGAGTTTGATCCCTGGGTCAGGAAGATCCCCTGGAGAAAGAAATGGCAACCCACTCCAGTATTCTTGCCTGGGAAACCCATGGGCAGAGGGGCCTGGTGGGCTACAGTCCATGGGGTTGCAAAGAGTCAGGCAGTGACTGAGTGATTAACACTTTCACTTTCACTGTTGCCATAATGACCAGTACTGGGAGGAAGAGGCCATCTTGACTACTCAGAGCAGCTTCTCCGAAGAAGGGGAGGTGAAGGCGGGCTAGGAGTTAACCGGACCCAGTGGAGGGAACAGTGCTCCAAAACTTTAAACGACAGTTGTTATTAGACTTTTGCTCAATTCTGTTGTTCATTGGGTCGATAATGAAGCACGCGCTGTACTGTCCCACGTATGTGCTTTTCTTTTAACACATTTATAACTATATTTCAGTGTAATTGTTTCCTTTTGTGATCCTATATATTTTGTTTTATATTTGAAAACATTATTCTGAGAAGAGGTCCATAGCATCTGCAGATTGCCAAAATTTATGAATTTCTGTTCTGTTTTCAGATATTCAGATGCTAAGCATAATTTTGAGGGTGCTTCCTACTTAAAAACCCCATTTGTTTTGCTCTACCTGGAGCTGCAGTGTTGAAGCCACCAGATGGTGGTAGAAAGTATGCTGGAGTTAAGAGTCAGAAGGCCCATATCTGGATACTGTCTTATGGCCAGCTGTGTGACTTTGAGCAAGGTGTCACCCTCTCTGAACCTAAATGTCCTCATCGCAAATCTTAGGTAACATAATTCCTGCCTCGCTGATTGTCATGAGTAGAAATGAGACCATTTGTGTGAAAGCATTGCCAATGCAAGAAATGAGGGTTTGATCCCTGGGTTGGGAAGATCCCCTGGAGGAAGGCATGGCAACTCACTCCAGTATTCTTGCCTGGAAAGATCCCATGAACAAAGGTACCTAATGCGCTACAGTCCATGGGGATCACAAAGGAGTCAGACGTGGCTGAATGACTAAACAACTAACATGCACAGGTACGCCTTCCAAAAACGTTTTTTGAATCTGACTGAAGGCAGTGGGCTCTTCAGCCCATTTGCATATGCAAACATGGGCTTATGGGAAAAGATGCCTTTCTGTCTGCCTCCTGCTGAGGCTTGGGGAGCCTGCCAGGATGCTTGGGGATGGCTCTGACAGCAAGGTGCCAAGAGGAAACCTGCCTCCACTTCCAACCCTGTCCCCTCTAGTGAACCACGCGGAGCCAAAGGGTTCACAGGGATCGGCAGGAAAAGGGAAAACAATTTGTTCAGGGGCCCTAGAGTCAGACACTTGGCATGCCGAGCTGGTGGGGTTTTTCAACTCTAATCAGCATCAAGTTGATCTCATTTTGAGAGTCACTAAGAAATCCAGACTATCTACAGGTAGCGGCCACCAGACATGCCCAGCCCTCCACCTGGCCCCTGCCCCTTCACTTGCCATCCTGAAGCCCAGGTGGCACCAAGGTGCCTGGACTGCTGTTCTGGACCCAGCCGTCAGCCTTCGCCTCCATGCTTCAGCTAGGGGCAGCAGGCAGCAGAAATTTTGTTTTCCCTCTCAGTCTTGACAGATTGGTTGGGTTTTTTTTTTTTCCCCTCCTAGATTTTCTTTTGTTGAGTTCCATTTTTCTGAAAATTAATTTATTGTGGCTGAAAGAATGGCAAATAGAGAACCCTGGAGACTGGTTTCCTGTATTTATCCAAGGCAGTCGCCCGGTGCTAGCAGGTTCCTCATTGCAGGGACCCACCGAGGAGACCAGCCAGGCTCTGGAGTTAAATAGCTTCTGTTCTCTGAGGAGCTCAGAGCACTTTAGAAACATGAGCTCATTTGGGGTCCGTACTGGCCTGGATTCAAAATGCCCCCTGATCCTCCTGGGACACAGATGTCTAAGACAGCCCGTGTTCCTGCGGAGGCCATTCTGTCCTCCTAGAGTCAGAAAAAATGGAAGCATAAAGCGCAAGTTAGATGAGCCTGTAATGAAAAGCAAATGCCTTGGAGGTTAGATGAGGGGCTTTGAATCGTCCCCCCTCCCATGTTCTCCGGGCCTTGGTTTGTGCCTTAGCTGAGGCAGAACACTGTCCTTTCAAAGGATCAGAGGAAATCAGAATATGAAAGTGCCTAGCCTGATGTGTGGAGAAGGAAATGGCAACCCACTCCAGTGTCTTGCCTAGAGAATCCTGTGGACAGAGGAGCCTGGCGGGCTGCCGTCGAAAGGGTCGCACAGAGTCGGACACGACTGAAGCGACTCAGCAGCAGCAGCAGCCTGATGTGTTAAAAGTGTTTTTGTTTACTCACTAAGTCTTTGTCTGACTCTTTCACAACCCCACGGACTGTAGCTCCGCCAGGCTTCTCTGTCGATGGAATATTCCAGGCGGGAATACTGGAGCAGATTGCCGTTTCTTCTGCAGGGGATCTTCCTGACCCAGGGATCGAACCTGTGTCTCCTGCATTGGCAGATGGATTCTTTACCACTGAGCCGCCAGGGAAGCTGGTGTTACAAATAGTAGATACTCAGTGTGTTAGTTGAATCCAAAATGTCCAGAGTGAATGCAGGCCAATGGGTTCGATTCTTGTTGTATTGCCAAAGATGGACAGTTTAATCCCTTACATCAACTCCCATTTCTCCTTCTCTGAGTTATCTCTAGGGAATACCAGACATACCTAGTAAATTACAGAGGGTCACAAAATCCTTGGGGCTTCGTAGGTGATGCAGTGGTTAAAAAAAAAAATCTACCTGAGAAATGAGACGATTTATGTGAAAGCATCATTAATGCTGGAGACATGGGTTTGATTGGGAAGATCTCTTGAAGGAGGAAATGGCAACCCATTCCAGTGTTCTTGCCTGAAAAATTCCGTGAACAGAGGAGCCTGGTGGCCTACAGTTCTTAGGGTTGCAAAGGGTAGGACATAACTTAGCAACTGAGCACGCGTGCATGGCTACACTGGGCCACGTGGATAACACATCTCAAGGTCAGCTGATGATCTTACGTTCACATATAGCCTTAATGCCTTCCCCTTGCCATGTAGCAGAGAGTGTTCACATGCTCCGAGAGTGAAGACACGGCATCTCTTTGGGGAAAGGGAGGAGAGGGGTCATTATTCTGCTTATCACACACGGGTAGTGGTGGTTTAGTTGCTAAGTCGTGTCCGACTCTTGCGACCCCACAAACTGTACCCTGCCAAGCTCCTCTGTCTGTGGAATTCTCCAGGCAAGAATACTGGAATGGGTTGCCATTTCCTTCTCCATGGGATCTTCCCAACCTAGAAATTGAACCCAGGTCTCCTGCATTGCAGGCAAATTCTTTACCACACTCTATCAGATGAGAATGTCTATGCCTCCCTTTTATAAGTGTGGGAACTGAGAATCATGGCAGTTCAGTAATTTTTCCAAGGTCACACAATCCAAATGTCACTTCACCTAAAACTGTAGGGTCTCAGCTAAAAAGCAGAAGTATTCTGGTGAATGGCCAGAGAAACCCTTCCAAAGGGAGGGATGTCATTTGAAAGTGGGCTAAACAAATCACCATGCCTTTCCACAAGCCCATAGAAATATAATTTTCTGTCAGCTTTATGGTGATGAGAAGCACTACTGGGGGTTTTCCCCCTGCCAGCTTCTCCAACCCGAACAAAAGAGAGAGAGAGAGACCTTGTCTAGGAAAACCCCTCCGAGATTGCTCGCTTATCTGTCCCTGAGAACTGAAGAAAGACCATTTCTCATCTCCAGTAAAACCTTCCAATAATGAACTTCGCGATAAGGGGACTCCATTCATCCTGAAGCCACAAATCGTTCCAGTGCATCAACCCTTTCAGTCCTCAGGGAGATAAAGAGGGGATGTTTTGGAACTCTTTAAAAACATTTTGTGTGCCTTGGACCTGCAAACCTCCACACGTGTGCCACACAGCACTTTCCTAGCCTTGTGCCGAATGCAAGGCTTGCTCTCCTGCACACGTGTGACCCGGCAGTCATCCAGATACCTGTGATAGTGACCTCTAATCTCTACCAAAACCCCTCCAAGTAGCTGTTAATCTCTATGACCTTCAGTTTCCACACCTGCAGAATGGATATATGTACGCTATTAAATACCCAGTATACGACAATAGGCTTAGAACTCAGGTCTGTTTGGCCCCAACCACATGCCCTGGCCACTTTGCCTCCAACCTGCTTTCTCCACCTGCTGAGCCTCTACTCAGTACTTCTCCTCCCAAGGACATCATCTGTCTGTCTGTCACATCTCCCCGCTGTCAGAACTTCCCATCTGCCCTTCCATCCCCCCTCACCTGCCAGGGAGCCTGCCCAATCTACTTGACTCCCTCCTTTGGTCAGAATCCTCTTCCAGTGCAGCAGCTCATAATTATGTGTCCTTAGCCCGTAACTTTGTGTCTTTATTCATGTTTCTCCCTAGATTTGAGTCATTCTCCCAGAAGAGGCTATGAGCTCGTCTGGGACAGAATCCATTCCTTACACACACTTTCCCTTGAGTTCATCATGGACCCACCATAGGATGAGGGGCACAGGTGTCTGATAAGGATGACTTGATCTGAAGATTGACCTACTTTACAGAATGTCTAGGTTTTTATTTAAAGAAGCTTACTATAAAGTTACACCTGAAACTAACACAGCCTTGTAAGTCAACTATGCTTCCATAAAAAAGAAAGACAAAGACACCTGTAGTAACCAATAGCCAGTTCGTTGCTGGGTTAACCTGAGCCCCAGAGGTCCTGACTCCTATTGCAGCATCCCCTCTACCCTACGGGCCAAGTATCATCTAAAAAACTGCCACAGGAATAAGACGGGACAGGGAATTTTGAATGTTTTGTTCATGAATGAACCACCAGTCCCTGAAACAATGCCTGGCACGTAATAGGAGCTCTAAAACTATTGCATAAATGAATGAAAATTGTTGAAAAATATTTTGAACACAAATTTCAGATGAGTACCTTAATTAGCTATTAATTAGATGACTGACTTCATTAGCCCTCATCAAATAGAATCCAGATGTTCTGGACCCCAAACAAGTGCGGAGTCCAGCGCTGAATGTTTGGAGTGAGGTCTGGATGATGATATTCTTGTTTTTCTTTTCTTTTTTTTTTTAATATATCTTTATTTTTGGCTGTGCCGTATCCTCGCTGCTGCACAGGCTTTTCTCTGGCTGCAGAGAGCAGGGGCTACTCTCTAGCGTGGCTTGCAGGCTTCCCCTCACGCTGACTTCTCTTGTTGCGGAGCTCGGGCTCTGGGGCACGTGAGCTTCAGTAGCTGCAGCGCGTGGGCTCAGCAGCTGTGGTGCATGGACTTTGTTGCTCTGCAGCATGTGGGATCTTCTCAGACCAGGGACTGAACACTGGCAGGTGAGTTCTTCACCGCTGAGCCACCTGGGAAGCCTGAATGATGGCATCCCCGAGACCTCTCCTGGACAATTCTGATATCTTCGAGAAATGCAAATCAAAACTACATTGAGGCATCTCCTCACACCAGTCAGAATGGCCACCATCAAAAATCTACCAACAATAAATTCTGGAGAGGGTGTGGAGAAAAAGGAACCCCCAGACACTGTTGGCAGGAATGTAAATTGGTACAACCATTATGGAGAGCAGTTTGGAGGTTCCTTAAAAAATTAAAAATAAAGCTACCATATGATCTAGCAATTCCACTCCTGGGCACATACCCTGAGAAAAGGTATAATTCAAAAAGACACATGTACACCAATGTTCATTGCAGCACTATTTACAATAGCCAGGACATGGAAGCAGCCTAAATGTCCACCCACAGAGGAATGGATAATAAAGATGTGGGGTATATGTATGTATGTATATACACAATGTATTACTCATCCATAAAAAGAGTGAAATAATGCCATTTGCAGCAACAGGGATGGACTTAGAGATTGTCATACTAAATGAAGTCAGACAGAGAAAGACAAATATCATATAGCTTATATGAGGAATATCAAATTCCACATTGACAAATATCTAATTCCACATTGCTTATATGTGGAATGTAAAAAATGGTACAAATGAACTTAATACAAAACAGAAATAGAATTACAGATGTAGAAAAAAATTCATGATTACCAAAAGTAGGGATGGTGGATAAATTAGGAGATTGGGATTAACATATCCACTACTATATATAAAATAGATAACTAATATGGATTTACTGTATAGCACAGGGAACTCTACTCAATACTCTGTAATAACCTGTATGGGAAGAGAGTCTAAAAAAGAGTGGATATGTGTACATGTATAGGTATAACCACTATACTCCACTATGCTCCAATAAGTCAACTATACTCCAATAAAAAATAAAGTACTCCATCAGAAAAGAACCACTGCTTTATAGCAGAACTGTTAGTTGTTGGCTGTGAACTTGGCAAAACTCTAAGTTACACTGATACATTGTCTGCAGGTAAAATCCTTCCGACAGGCAGAGAGGCTGGCCTCATTGACCCTTTCCCCGTTACTCAGAGAGGTGTATGGAGACCATATCCTCTGTCAGTCTTCCAAAGTCTAGCCTGAGCCCCACCCAAGGGACCCTGCACATCGTAACTGTGGGAAGAGACCCGCTGAGGTTCTCCTAACTGGGAGGCTGCCGGGAAGAACCATCCATCCATCTTGCCAGTGACAACAGCTGGAAGGAGCAGCTCCACCGTGGACCAGCCCACTCCTGCTCGACTACACCTCGTTACACCTGAGACATTGATATACGTGTTGCTTTTGCCTTGACAGGCAGGGTGGAGCTGTCGGATAGTTGCTTCCTGTGTCTTTGTGTTTTTTCTGCATGCTGCTCTTAGTGGCACAGGGGACTGGATCTGCATTCAGAAAGCTCTGTGCCCCTCGGCCTGGAAGAGGGCACTGCACACCGAGAGACACCCTGGGGGCAGGCAGGAGCCTAGCAGACCAGCCCATCACCCCAGGCTCTAAGTTACACTGATACATTGTCTGCAGGTAAAATCCTTCCGACAGGCAGAGAGGCTGGCCTCATTGACCCTTTCCCCGTTACTCAGAGAGGTGTATGGAGACCATATCCTCTGTCAGTCTTCCAAAGTCTAGCCTGAGCCCCACCCAAGGGACCGTGCACATCGTAACTGTGGGAAGAGACCCGCTGAGGTTCTCCTAACTGGGAGGCTGCCGGGAAGAACCATCCATCCATCTTGCCAGTGACAACAGCTGGAAGGAGCAGCTCCACCGTGGACCAGCCTACTCCTGCTCGACTACACCTCGTTACACCTGAGACATTGATATACGTGTTGCTTTTGCCTTGACAGGCAGGGTGGAGCTGTCGGATAGTTGCTTCCTGTGTCTTTGTGTTCTTTCTGCATGCTGCTCTTAGTGGCACAGGGGACTGGATCTGCATTCAGAAAGCTCTGTGCCCCTCGGCCTGGAAGAGGGCACTGCACACCGAGAGACACCCTGGGGGCAGGCAGGAGCCTGGCAGACCAGCCCATCACCCCAGGCTGCCCAGAAAACTGGGGACCCCAGGTTTCCAGCCATCTTTCAGTTAACATCATCTCCTTGGGACCCCACATGTCTCGCCCTTCTTGCACTGGGCTGATGGGTGTCTAGATGCCTAAAGCTGCCCACACGTCCTCACCAGCCATATCATTCTGAGTGTTCACTTGGACCAGGCTCTGGGCCAGGGCAGGAAGGTGGGGATACATTCCCTGCCATTGGGGTTCACTGTCTAATGAAGTTTCACGTCACAGGAAGTTGAATGGTTGTGAAATATCCCTGAAGAATTTGGGGACCAGGGACCGGGTGATGGACTCGAGGTGAAGGCAGACCTGGAACCAGCATTTATAGTCATTTTATAGAGTCCATGTGATGGGGGAGTCCTGATAATCAAAGAGGATTTATTTCTCTGTAGTATTTCCTAAGTCTCCAGATGAGTCTTAAGGTTCTGTCTCTCTCTGTCATACACACACACATACACCAAATTCCTACTTTAAACAGAATATATAGAAAAGTGGGGTGGTTAACATTTTACTGAAACCCTATAACATTCTGGGTGCTTGGTATACATACTTTTATTTGTGCGTGCTTGGTGCGTGCTTATTTGTGCTTAGTGACTCAGTTGTGTCCAACTCTTTGCAACCCCATAGACTGCAGCCCACCAGGCTCCTCCATCCATGGGATTTCCCAGGCAAGAGTACTAGAGTGAATTGCCATTTTCTTCCCCAATGGATCTTCCCAACCCAGGGATCAAACTTGAGTTTCCAGCATTGCAGCGGGTTCTTTACTGCTGAGCCACAGTGAAGTCCTCATCTTTATTTAATATATGCCACAACTTTGTGAGAGAGATGGCATCATAATTAGGTGAGAAAACTGAGGCTCAGAGAGGTTAGGGAACTTGCCCAAAGCCCACACAGCTCATATATGGCAGAGGTGGGATTCAAGCATCTACCTTACTCCCAAGCTGGTTGAGCACCTGGCACTCTGCCACCTGGCCTCCCTCTAGACACGTATTTGCTTCACTGTTCAGCCTTCCTAAGTCACTGTTGGCCTTTTTGATGAACCAGAGGCAATTAATTGCAAAAGGCCAGTCTACCATCTGTGCCTCTCCCTCCCACTGGAGGATGAGAAAGCAAGCACTTCCTGGTCAGGCTGGAGATGGGGAGGTGACGGACAGGGTCCCTGTGACTGGCCATCAGCGACTCGGTCATGTGGCTGCATAATGGACCAGTGGCGGGACTGGCCCCTCCCTCCATCTCTCTGTTCCCACAGAGCAGAGGAGAGAGCTGCATGGTTGCCTTACCCCATGCTCTTCTGCCTCTGGAGACCAGATGGCAGATGCCTTTGGTCATCTGCAGCCTTTGGCCAGCCATGGCATCTAAGTCACCATCAGCTTTTGCTAACTGGCTCTGCACGGCCACTGCCCTCAGCACGCTGCCCTCTTCCTCCTTGGAAACTGATTCTGACTCAGGAAATCTGCATTCCTTTTCGCTTGTTAGATGCTGAAGACATCATCTTCAACACAGTGCACGCTGTTCATCCTCTGGTCTTAAATGGGCTGTTGACACACTTGGCTTTTTTTGCTGTGTATCGATGCCACAATCCTTTAATTTTTTTCCCTCTTTGCTGTTAATTTCAGTAGAGTTGGCTTTTTCCTGTTTGGTCTTGTTCTCCCTGCACTTCTACAATTACGTGCTCCTTTCCTTGGCCCTGTGTTTAATGCAGCAGGTTCTCGCTTCTTTCATCAGGTACCATGTTCCCTGTAACTGCTTTTGATTGTGCCCGGTGTATACACATTTGTTTAACGAGGCTCTGCTCAGCGGCTCCTCTAGGAGCCAAGTCTCTGATTAGAAGGAACGCCGTGCCTGTGCCATTTCTGCGTGTCTTTTCTATAAATCACTTATTTCTCTTCTCTGAGTTTGTTTCCTGGACAATTATTGATTGTGGTAAGGCTCCCACAGCGTCCTGAGTGGCTTTGGGCTGGAACAACGTGCTGAGCAGACCTTGGAGCAGACGTGAGCCTGGGGTTTTGCTTCCACGTGACTTCTGAGCTCCCAGCTGGGGAAGAGGAGGGCTGGGTGGGAAGGAGAGGACTGACAAGCATCCCTAAAACTCTGGGAGCACTTGGTAAATCTCTGGTTTGGAGATTTGTGCTTGGATCTGACCTTCAAATTTAGCATGAGGGATTATAAATGAAAACATAGCCAGAACTTTCTTTTGTCCCCTGTGGGACTCCGACTTTACAATTCTAAGCAGTTCTAACACATTTAATTCAGAACCGAGGCAATGAATCCAGAGCACAGACAGATGAAACCTGCCTTCAGCCCACTTCTAAATCCAGGGGCCATTATAATCCTGTCGGCTTGTCAAACAATGGATTTCTCACTCTACCTCAGGAAGCGTAAACTCAAAAAGAAATCTTGCAACCAGAGTGATCACTCTAAGTGAAAGAAGTCAGGAAGACAAACACCATATGATATCACTTATATGTGGAATCTAAAATATGGTACAAAGGAGCCTATCTATGAAAGAGAAATAGACTCATAGACATAGAGAACAGAAGTGGTTGACAAAGGGGAAGGCGAGGAGGGGAGGGATGGACTAGGAGTTTGGAGTTAGCAGATGTAAGCTATTACGTTTAGAATAAACAACAAGCTCCTACTATATAGCACAGAGAACTTTATTCAATATTCTAGGATAAACCATAGTGGAAAAGCATATAAAAGAGAATGCATTGATGTATATAACTGAGTCACTTTGCTATATAGAAGAATTTACCACAACATTGTAAATCAACTATACTTCAACACTAAATAAATTAAAATTCAATTTTTTAAAATAGTCTTCCCCTCAAAAGGAGAAAAACAATTTGTCTGTGAAATTTTAGGAAATTTAACTGACATGCATTTGAGTGATAATGAATAAATACTGTTCTTATTTGTTATTTACCTGCTTTCTAATTTTAACACATAGCACTGGCGGTAATTACCAAATCCTCCATTTATAGAAGACTGACTCTTTCTTAAGACTTTGATGGGGCAATTATCTCCATTTTTTGGTGTGCTGTTCCTCTATAAATGTTGAAAATTTAGACATTACCACTAGAACTAGCAGTGGCATTTTGAATACAGATACATAATAAGGAAGGAGGCCATTTGTTTATTAATATTCAAAACACACAGTAATTCCTGCTCTTCTCTGGTGGATGAGCTCAGCTTTGGGTTTTGTAAGAACTTTACATAAACCAGTTAAAAACACTGTTTCGGCACAGCTTTTACTTACTGAGAGTTGATAAGCACTGTAACCAATGGAAAAGAGAAAAAGGGTATCTTCTAATAAAAATAATAGCTGCCATTTATTGGATATGATTATGTATCGGGTAGAGTGTGGCTTCAGGTTTGTCTTCTT